>JACEEZ010007601.1:442500-457500 GCA_016584305.1 Chionoecetes opilio
GGAGGACGCACGTGACGCAGAGACAGAGATTAAATTTTATTCTCCGTGACGGATTTTTAAGGCTATGCGTCTAAATGTCACGCTGTGTTGTAAATATGTTGAATGTTTTACGATGTTTATTAGAGGAGGAGGGATGACGGATGATGTGGCGGAGGAAGGAAGATGAAGAGGTGTGGTAATAGAGACAACATGATAAAAGAATAAAATGCAACGTAAAGAGTTAAGATGAAAAGAGACAGAGGACTAAGAAGAGGAAGGAGTTAAGATTCGCTTTATCGACCCTGCCATATCTCGATTACTACCTTATGAAGGACTAATCTTTTATCCTATACCATACTATATAATAGGTTAATATCATAATAGGTTAAATTTAGGTTATATTAGGTTTAAGTTATGATTTTGATTCGTTTTGTTACGTGAATTAGCTCAAATTACCGAAAGAGGAAAAGGAGGGAAGAAGATTAGGCGAGAAGGAAGGACTGATGAGTATGCTGCTATCGTGCATTTGAAGAAGCTGTACTGTATTAAAGGCTGAACTCTGTTGTTTTAAGGCTGGACTCTGTTGTTTTAAGGCTGGACTCTGCTGTTTTAAGGCTGGACTCTGTTGTTTTAAGGCTGGACTCTGTTGTTTTAAGGCTGGACTCTGTTGTTTTAAGGCTGGACTCTGTTGTTTTTAGGCTGGACTCTGTTGTTTTTAGGCTGGACTCTGTTGTTTTAAGGCTGGACTCTGTTGTTTTAAGGCTGGACTCTGCTGTTTTAAGGCTGGACTCTGCTGTTATAAGGCTGGACTCTGCTGTTATAAGGCTGGACTCTGCGTTATAGGCGGGGACTCGTTTTTTTTTTTTGGGGGGCCGGGACTCTGCTGTTTTAAGGCTGGACTCTGCTGTTTTAAGGCTGGACTCTGCTGTTTTAAGGCTGGACTCTGCTGTTTTAAGGCTGGACTCTGTTGTTTTAAAGGTTGGCTCTGTTTTTTTAAGGGCTGGACTCTGTTGTTCTAAGGCGGGCTCTTTGTTTTAAGGCTGGCTTTTTTGTTTTAAAGGCGGACTCGTTTTTTTAAGGCTGGACTCTGTTGTTTTAAGGCTGGACTCTGTTGTTTTAAGGCTGGACTCTGTTGTTTTAAGGCTGGACTCTGTTGTTTTAAGGCTGGACTCTGTTGTTTTAAGGCTGGACTCTGTTGTTTTAAGGTTGGACTGTTGTTTTAAGGCTGGACTCTTGTTGTTTTTACCAAGTATGAGGAGGAGGAGGAGGAGGAGGAGGAGGAGGAGGAGGAGGAGGAGGAAGATGGGGAGATAGAGAGGAGCAGGTTAAATTAGGAAAAAAAATTAGCGTTTTCAATCAAAACTGTAAAACGATAAGAAATTTGAATTGGGGAGCTGCGGGAGAGAGGGATGAGAGGGAAGGAAGGAGGGAGGTCAAGGGAAGGAGGGAAGGAGGGCAAGAAAGATATAGCAAACACGAAGATGGAAAAAAACTGAGTGAAAATGAAGTGCTTGAAACTGTATAATGGAAGGGAACAGAGAGAAGAAGAGAATAGAAAGAAGAGAGAAGGAAAATTGATCGGATATTCTTGTATCACGTTATTTACTAATCCTCTCTCTCTCTCCTCTCTTCTTCTCTCTCTCTCTCTCTCTCCTCTCTCTCTCTCTCTCTCCTCCTTTTCTCTCTCTCTCTTTCTCTCTCCAGTTTAGCGATGATTAAAAATTTAAATTGAAGGAAAATTGAGGAAAACTTTTGTATCACGTATTTACTTTCCTATCTCTCTCTCTCTCTCTCTCTCTCTCTCTCTCTCTTCTCTCTCTCTCTCTCTCTCTTTCTCTCTCTCTCTCTCTCTCTCCCCTCTCTTCTCCTCCCTCCTCTTTTTCCTCCCTCCTCCTTCTCTCTCTCTCTCTCGTTTTCCTTATTTTGTTTTTGTTTTTTCTTCGCTTCTTTGCTTTTCTTTTCTCATCCAAATTTTAAAAAAACTAAAATACCGAAAAAACTTAGTTCTGGCCCAGAAAAAACCCCATTACCGTCTAATAACCACAGGTTGTTTTCATAAACTTTTTTCAGCTTTCCCCCCGGGGAAATCATTTCTCCATATAAAGCCCCAAAGAGACCTTTTCATCTCCCGGCCAGGCCGCCCCACTTGCTTTTCCCCATTGGAAATTTCCCCCCAACTCCGTAAAATTTTTTTGTTTTAACCCAAAACCGGGATATATAGATGGTTTTCGTTTTACCCCGGATGTCAAATAATTCTAATCTTTAGAAAACGATATTTTACATACCTTTATTTAAGTCGGAATTTTTTTTTTGTTTAGGTTATACAGGGCTATTTTGTTTTTTTTCTCCCCTTGGAGTCCTTTTGATTAAAAACTTTTAAAAAAGCCTTAACTTTATTCCTGGAATTTTTTTTGTGTTTATCGGGCATTCTATTTTGGGTTCTTTTTTTTTTTGTGCCTTTTTAGGGAAAATTTTTTTCCACTTTTTTTTTTAATGCACACCTTTAAAGAATAACCTGTTAAAATTGTATATCGGAAGCCCCTGCCAAGTTATGCACGTTTCCAGATTTTTTTTTTTTTTTTTTAAATACAAGAATGGCTAAAAACAAAAATGGGTAACACAAAGATGGCGCAAAATCAAATTTTTGTTTTTGTTTATTCACAGATTGGGATTATGAACACTTATGTAAGTTACTGTTTATGATTTCCTTTTTTTTTCCTATAATATTTTTTCTTCTGTCTATAAATTTTGGTTTCATTTTTTGTTAGTTGTTTTGTATTTTTATATTTACTTTATCGACCGTTCAATGTCTTCTCTTTCTTACGCTATCTTCCTTTCTTTCTTTCTCTTTTTCTTTCTTTCTTTTCTCACTTTCTTTTCTCACTTTCTTACCCCATCCTTTATAACGCTTCCTAACATCACCTTCTCTCTCTCTCTCTCTCTCTCTCTCTCTCTCTCTCTCTCTCTCTCTCTCTCGTCTCTCTCTCTCTCTCTCTCTCTCTCTCTCTCCTCTCTTTCTCTTCTCTCTCTCCCTTTCAATTTCATCCCTTCACTCCTTTTGCTAACTACACCTCTTTCTACTCTAGCTACATCTCACCCTCTTCTCTCTCTCTCTCCTCTCTCTCTCCCTCTCATCCTCCTCTCTCTCTCTCTCTCTCTCTCTCTCTCTCTCTCTTCTCTCTCTCTCTCTCTCTCTCTCTCTCTCTCTCTCTCTCTCTCTGAATGAAAAAAATACACACCCTGACCCCAACACAAATGGCTGACAACACCAATCTGGAGCAGCCATTCATCACCGCCGTTGGGTCGTCGCTGGCTATTCACAACACCTCAACACCTTCACCACACACACACACCACACACACACACACACATACACACACACACACACACACACACACACACACACACACACACACAGACAAAAAAAAAATCCAAGGACCCAATCTCTGCAAAAACTGTTCCCTATCATCACCATTATCCCTATACAGTATAACAACCACAGAAACTCACCACGAGAATTCTTACCTAATGATAATGTCACCACCACCACTACCACCACCACAACCACCACCACCACCACCACTAAGCCACTCTCCTAATCATCTTCCTCTTAATCATCCATGTTCATTCTCCTTCTTCTTCTTCACAAAAGCCTTATGCCTCTCATCCTCCTTACAAACTCTCCTCACCCTCTCATCCACCTCTCTCCTCTCCTTTCCCAGCCACATAATCGCCTGCGAAGACCCTCCTTTCCCCTCTCTCCTCCCCTCTCCTCCCTCCTATCCCCTCACTTCCCTCAGATTCTTTTAAGAGCCTCTCACCTTTTCTCCCCTAAATCTCTTTTCTTTTCCCCCTATAACGAGGCTTCATCTCCCCTACCTCCCTCCCTGCCATCCTCCCCTCTCTCCCTGCCAACCTCCCCTCTCTCCCTCCCTGCCATCCTCCCCTCTCTCCCTCCCTGCCATCCTCCCCTCTCTCCTTCCCTGCCTTCCTCCCCTCTCTCCCTCCCTGCCTTCCTCCCCTCTCTCCCTCCCTGCCTTCCTCCCCTCTCTCCCTCCCTGCCTTCCTCCCCTCTCTCCCTCCCTGCCTTCCTCCCCTCTCTCCCTCCCTGCCTTCCTCCCCTCTCTCCCTCCCTGCCATCCTCCCCTCTCTCCCTCCCTGCCATCCTTCCTTTTCTCCTCTTTCCCACAGTAACCGCGTGACCTTGAAAGGAAAGAGGCCTACTGACTGAGACCCCCAGTGACCTATTTCCCAATGAGCAACAAAGGGAGGACGATCAGGAGGGCGTACAGGAAGAGGAAGGAGGAGGAGGAGGAGGAGGAGGAGGAGTAAAGGGAGGCTACTCAAAACTTACACACAGTTTACATGAGTCATAAGTGATTTCCTCTCTCCTCTCTCTCTCTCTCTCTTCTCTCTCCCTCTCGTCTCTCTCTCTCTCTCTCTCTCTCTCTCTCTCTCTCTCTCTCTCTCTCTCTCTCTCTCTCTCTCTCTCTCTCTCGGCAATGCACGATAAGCGAGAGAGAGAAAGAGAGAAAAAACAAAATACATCGTTTTACATCAACAATTGTTGCTTTTTTTGATGAATAGTATTTACCTTGAGCTATTTTCACGTACTTTTCAAACCACCAACTATCCTACCTTCTTATGGGCGACACACAGATAGCACATTACTGATAAGGTGACCAGGTAAACGGGTAATTATGGAGACACACATATGCAGTAGTACCAAAATGAGGGGAAGAGAGGGCGGGACAGGAGACAGGGTAGCAGAGGGGAAAGAAAAGAGGGGAAGAGAGGCAGGGACAGGAGACAGGGTAGCAGAGGGGAAAGAAGGGAGGGGAAGAGAGGCAGGGACAGGAGACAGGGTAGCAGAGGGGAAAGAAGTGGCGGCGCAGGGTGGACTGAGGCTTATCAACTTCAAAGTGTTGACATAATTTAGGTTCCTTTTAGAGTTATTGAGCTGAGCGGCGTGCCAGGACCCCCGCGGAGCACCAGGACCCAAGCCAAATCTCACTTCTCTGTCTCCACTTCCTGCCGCCATCCTTCGTCTCCTCTCTGTTAGGATGGCTCTGTGGTAGCGAGTTGGGTGACTTGGGTCCTCACTGCTTGCCTTCATTCTTGTAAAAAAGGTACCCATCGTATCAACATAATTTTTTCTCCTCGCACGATTAACGGGAAAAATGTCTTCTAAAGTAACATAGGTAAAGATGGGGACATACTCTCTGTTGTGCGTGGCCTCGGTGCTCATCTCCGTTGCATTAGCCCTAAGTTCGTTTTGGTAAAGTAGGTAAAGATGGGGCATACGCTATGTTGTGCAGTGGCCTCGGTGCTCATCTCCGTTGCATTAGCCCTAAGTTCGTTTTGGTAAAGTAGGTAAAGATGGGGCATACGCTATGTTGCGCGTGGCCTCGGTGCTCGTCTCCGTTGCATTAGCCTTAAGTTCATTCTGACGTGGTGGTGATTTGTACTGTCAATAATCTCACTTGTTTACTGGTATCCAAGTATCATTATCTTAACCTCTCTTCTGACCTACTCTCAACCTCTCTTCTGACCTACTCTTAACCTCTCTTCTGACCTACTCTTAACACCTCTTCTGACCTACTCTCAACCACTCTTCTGACCTACTCGTAACCACTCTTCTGACCTACTCGTAACCTCTCTTCTGACCTACTCTTATCCCCTCTTCTGACCTACTCTCAACCTCTCTCTACTCTCTCTTCTACTACCCTTTCTTAAGCCCTTCCGCCATTCCAACCTAATCCCCGACTTGCCTTGATAAGTTTAGTTCCTCCTCCTCCTCCTCCTCCTCCTCCTCCTCCTTCTCCTCCTCCTCTACAAACCCGCCCAATTCAATCCAGCCCAACAACCTAACTAATATCCTAAAAACGTCTACCAAACCCGCCCAATCCAGCCCAATAATCTGACCTAATATCCTAAAAACGTCTTCATAGGATTAGAGGATTGGTTACTTAATGTATCAAACACTTTTCTAATTTTTTTTCATCAATCATATATTTTTTTTCATTGATAAGATTTCTGTTTAAAGAGATTAGATCATTTATATAGATGATTTGTTTCTGTTTTCCCTCCTTCCTTCCTTCTTTCCTTCCTTCCTCGCGCCCTTTGACGTCTCCTTCCCGCCTCCCAAACCAAGGAAAGAATGATGACGCCAAAATAACTTCGAGCCTCGTTTTCTTCACCCGACACTCCATCCTTCCACTCACTAAACCCGCCTCCTATCTCTCTCTCTCTCTCTCTCTCTCTCTCTCTCTCTCTCTCTCTCTCTCTCTCTCTCTCTCTCTCTCTCTCTCTCTCTCTCTCTCTCTCTCTCTCTCTCTCTCTCTCATTGATTTTAATCCTTCACTGTTTTGATTTTCTCTTTTTTTTTTATTCATAAGAAATTGGCCAATGACAAAAATATCTCGAAACGAAAATATAGAAAAATTGGACACACTGATTGTCTTCCTACTCCCTCCTTAAACTTTCCCCCCCCAAAAAAAATTATAATAAATAAAGAAAGAAAGAAAGGTGCAGCAAACTATAAATCTTATGAATGACAAACTTTATAAATATCTATGAATGTAAAGGTAATTCAAGTTCTTGTGGATTTTATAAACTTGAATTGGTGAAGATATGCAAAAGGAACCTCAAGAAAACGTTGCTATATGGTGAGAGAGAGAGAGAGAGAGAGAGAGAGAGAGAGAGAGAGAGAGAGAGAGAGAGAGAGAGAGAGAGAGAGAGAGAGAGAGAGAGAGAGAGAAAACAAAAAGCAGAAGGAATCCGGGGCTAAAAATGAAAATAAAACAGAAAAGTTATTATTTTAGTCCCCTGTTTGTCTTGGTGATCGTCTCTTCAAAAATGTCGTGGTGATCCTCTCTTTAATCATCCTATTGATCTTCTCTTCAACACGAAAAAAATATAATCATAAACCAGAAAAATTGGTTTAAAAAAAAAATCGTTCAAAATATCCTTACTCTCAAACATCAAAAAAAGAAAAATTTAGATAAGGAAAAAGAACAAATTGCAATATAGAAAATATAAAACAAAAAATCGCCAAAATAGCACAAAAAAAAAAAAAAAACTCCAAAATATCCTTACACTCAAACATCCAAAAAAAATAAAAGATCAGAAAAAAGAACAAACTGCAATATAGAAGAGGTAAAAAAAATATCGCCCAAAATAGCACTCAAGCAAAAAATCGCCCAAAATATCACTCAAACAAAAAAACGCCCATAATATCACTCAAACAAAAAATCGCCCAAATATAACTCAAACTAAAAATCCCCAAAAATCACACAAACAAAAAATCGCCCAAAATATCACTCAAACAACAAAAAAAGATTAAGAAAAAAACGAAACTGCAATATGAAAGACGCACCAAAAAAAGGCAGAAGATCGTAATAAACGTTAAAGCGATAAACAAGCGAGGAACTACAGACGCCAGCCTTCCCTGTAATCTTCTAAGGCTATTTACAACGCCTCCCATACCCCGGCACACGAGACACACCTGCCCTAAACACCCGGGTATAAACACGTGTATTTTTCCTGGGTCTTCACGTCTGGCTCGAGTGAGGGCCAAAGCGAGTACGTAAGTGTAGCTACAGGCAGATATTTTTTTCTCTCTCTCGGTGTGTGTATGTGTCTCTCTCTCTCTCCTCTCTCTCTCTCTCTCTCTCTCTCTCTCTCTCTCTCTCTCTCTCTCTCTCTCTCTCAGTGTGTATGTCAGGGTTGGATGTAGCGAATGGAAAGGGATGGGATGGATGGGAAGGGAAGAGAAGGGAAGGGAAGGGAAAGGGGAAGGGAAAGGGAAGGGAAGGGAAGGGAAGGGAAGGGAAGGGAAAGGAAAGGAAAGGGAAAGGGAAGGGAAGGGAAGGGAAGGGAAGGGAAGGAGGGAGGGAAGGGAAGGAAAGGGAAGGGAAGGGAAGGAATATAAGGGAAAAGAAGAGAAGGGATGGGATGGGAAGGGACACATGACATTCATAGTCGCCCTTCCTTTATGATTGCAGGCACGTATTCACCCCCTTCCCCCTTCCCAACCTCTGCCCTGTCCCCTCCAGCCCTTCCAGTCCCTTTGCACTCCCCAACCTCTCCCCTCACTCACCCCATCCCTCCCCTCTTCCCCTCCCCCTCGACCCCTCCCCTCCTCCCCCCCCCCCATTCCGTCCCCTCTCCGCCCGTTTCCGTGTGGACTCAGCAATCGGCCCTGATGGATGACTTGTGATTGATGCCTGACGGTGCCAAGGGAGGGGAGGAGGAGGAGGAGGAGGAGGAGGAGGAGGAGGAGAGATAGGGTAGAGAAACTAAAGTAAGGGAAAGGGATATGGAAAGAATGACGAACAAGAGGACACAAAGCAAGGGCAGGTTTTCTATTTCTCTGTTTTATGGTAGTGTTTGAAAAAGTCGAAATGAATGAAGAAAAAAGTCGACACGAATGAAATAAGAGTCATCGGGCAATTTAATGGGCCGCTACCTAATGCCACGAAATACAAAATATGAATAAACAAACATATAATACTATTTTTATGATCATTTGTGTGTTGTTTTGTCCGTGTCAGTGCAGAGAGCGGCGCCGCGTGATTGACGTGAGGCTGTTAAATCAGTGACACTCCGAAGGGCAGGGAATGACGGGGGGGGGGGGGGTGCAAGGAGGGGAGGGAAGGGGGTAAAGAAGGGGTGATTTGGGGTATTGGTTATAAGGGGAGGAGGGGGAAGGGGAAGGGAGGAAGGGAGGAGAAAGGGTGATCTGAATGGAATGAAGAGAAACTCGAAATAAAAGCGAAGAATAAAAGAAATGATAAGAAAATGACAGAGGATAGACTAAGAAGAGAAACAGAAAAAGGAATGGAGGAATTAGTAAAGGAATGATGGAGGAAAGAAGCCAAAATAGAGAGATAAAAAAAGGTGGAGGAATGATGGAGGAAAAGGTAGTAAAAGAGAGAGAGAGAGAGAGAGAGAGAGAGAGAGAGAGAGAGAGAGAGAGAGAGAGAGAGAGAGAGAGAGAGAGAGAGAGAGAGAGAGAGAGAGAGAGAGAGAGAGAGAAAGGGAAGGGATAAAACAAGGAGTGTGTGGGTGTGTGAGTGAAAGATTCCAAAAAGTGAGCGAGAACTTTGGCTTCATCACCGCTGGGTCCGTCTTTCCGTGGCCACAATGCTCCTCAAGACTTTACGTCCCGCTAAAAATAGATCTTTACTTCCACCCCAAACGTGTTCTGTGACCAAACTCTTCTTCTATTGGCGACTTTTTTTATTCTTTTATTATTTGTATTATCTTTTGCTGGCGACTTTATTATTTGTATCTTTTATTGGCGCCTTGTTTGACTTTTAATTTTTATTATTTTGAATATCGTTTTGTTGGCGATATTTTTTTTGTTGGCGATTTTCTTTATTTTCTTTTTCGATTTCTTTTTTTTGGCGACTTATTTTTTTATATTTTTAACTTTTGGCGACTTTTTTATTTTTTATTATTTTCATCCTTTTGTTGCCGACTTTTTTTTTTTTTTATCACTTTTATTCTCTTTTTGTTATTTCTAAGTGGTTTGTTTTGTAATGTTTTGAGTTTTAAGTTACACGTTTTTCTGTTCGTTTTTTTTTACGTTGGAGCCTATAGCGCCTGTAGGCTTATCTACCTTCGTATTTTAACTTACGTATTTTATTTATTTATTCTATTTTTAATATATACATAAGGTAAAGTGAAAGACATCAGTGATTTGCCCATGATATTGAGAAATCAAATACGGGATATTCTAAATCTTTCCTTGCTTCCTTTTGACTTTATTTTCCTTTTTTTATTTATTTATCATTGAAAACTTTTGTGTTATATATTTATCAACCTTTCATTTTTTCAACTTTTACTAGTATTATTTTTATTTTCCTTTCCTGTCAATTCGTTCAAAATTTTGTCATTTTTTATTAATATACCAACCCAAATCAACCTCTGCATGAGAGAGAGAGAGAGAGAGAGAGAGAGAGAGAGAGAGAGAGAGAGAGAGAGAGGAGAGAGAGAGACGACACCTTGATAAAGAGAGAGTCCAGAGCAGTATCACCTAACTTCATACAATATATCCTTCCTTCCAACGCCATTCACTTCCTCCATTACACTCATACCAATCCTCCCTCACTCCCTCTCACTCGCCTCATCTCCCTTATCATCATCTCCACTCCTCCTCCTCCTCCTTCCCACTGCACAAATGAACACTTCTGGCCAATGACAATAACAATATACCGCTTTTGCACTTCAAATAGTGTTTCCTAAGTGTGATTATGATACCTATTACCATTTAAGGAGGAGGAGGAGGATTACATAGGATTACATAGGAGTAACAGACACCAGGAGACCTATTGGTCCATAGCGAGGGTATCTGCTGAACTACATACTACTAACTATCATCTACTTGTAAGAAAACAGTTGGAAAATGATACCATGTCCCTAAAGAGGATAGGAACATGGAAGTTTCATAGTGCAGAATGATAGGATATGAAAAATACTAACTACAACTACCACTACCACTACAACTAATCGATACGGGGGACTAGATACGAATTCGCACTATCAATACCCATTTACTTTACAGTGCGCGTCAAGTCTGTTTTTGAATGTAGTTATTGTGTTGGCTCCGACAACATTTGCTGGTAACTTGTTCCATCGATCAACGACTCTAACATTGAAATAATTTTTACGGAGATCGGTGATGCAACGTTGACCGTTTAGTTTTAAACCATTATTTCTTGTTGTCACTTGAGTTGAAAGCTCGAATAGGTCCTCTTGATTAATGACATCAAAACCTTTTACGATCTTAAAGGTTTCTATCAAGTCCCCACGGATTCTACGATCCTTTAAGGAAAACATATTAAGTTTCCGCAGTCTCTCTTCATAAGATGAATTTCGCAGAGATGGAATTTGTTTGGTTGCTCTTCTTTGCACTGATTCCAATTTGGCTTGATCTTTTACGAAACAGGGCGACCATAATTGAACGGCATATTCCAAGTGCGGTCTAACCAAGGACGTGTATAATTGTGTCATTACTTTCGGAGTTTTATGTTCAAAGTTACGTTTAATAAAGCCCAACATCATATTTGCCTTTTTACTGGCAGCTAGGCAATGCGAACTGGTTTTCAGATCATTACTGATGATGACACCTAGATCCTTTTCCTGCTGTACTTCAGTTAACGATTTATTTTGCATTTGATAGTTATAGTTGAGGTTATCGTTGCCTATATGCATTACTTTACATATATCGGAATTGAATTTTAATAGCCATTTATCACTCCAATCTGATAGTTTGTCGAGATCACTTTGTATGAGTTCGCAGTTTTCTCTAGTATATGCTTTACCGCCTAATTTGGTGTCATCTGCAAATTTTGATATTTTAGATACAAGTCCACAGTCCAGATCGTTGATATATATCAGAAAAAGAGTAGGACCCAAGACCGAGCCCTGAGGCACCCCACTAGTGACATCTAACCAATCAGATGCCTCACCATTTATTACTACCCGTTGTTTACGATTTGAAAGCCAGTCGCCAATCCATGAACATAATTGCTCTCCTATGCCATGTGCCCTTAGCTTGGTCAACAGTCGCTTATGTGGAACTGTATCGAAGGCTTTCTGAAAATCAAGGTATATTACATCCGAGGGAATTTTAGCGTCCCAGTTTGAATAAATGACATTAAAAAAATCCAGTAGGTTTGTTAAGCAGGATCTCTTATTTCGAAATCCATGCTGGGAGTTTAGTATTGAGTTATTTTCATCGAGAAAAGACACTATTTTATCCCGCAATATTTTCTCAAATAGTTTAACAATCACGGACGTTAGACTAATTGGGCGATAATTACTTGCGAGGCTCTTACTCCCTTTCTTGAATATCGGTGTAACATTAGCTAATTTCCACATACTAGGAACATTTTTTTCACATAGCGATTTATTGAAAATAATCTTTAATGGGAGCGAAAGTTGACTGTGACATTCGCGAAGTAGTCGCGGCGAAATTTCGTCCACCCCCACGGATTTTGCTGGGTCAAGTTTCAGCAAATACTTTTTGATATTTCGACGGAGGAGGAGTGAGAGGAGGGGAGGAGGAGGAGGAGGAGGAGGAGGAGGAGGAGGAGGAGAGAGCGTTATAGAAGGAAAAAGGAGGAAGAAGAGGAGGAGGAGGAGGAGGAGGAGGAGGAGGAGGAGGAGGAGGAGGAGGAGGAGGAGGAGGAGGAGGAGGAGAAGAACGAGGTTACGAAGAAAAGGAGGAAGGAAGAAGGAGGAGGAGGAGGAGGAGAGTAGAGGAGAGAGGAGGACACGACAAGAAGAAGGACGAAAACAAGGGAAAAAAAGTAGATGAGAATATAAATAAGAAGCAGTTAGAATGAGGCAGATCTGAGAGAGGTGAAAACACAGCCAATTATAATAGAAAATACTCCTCTTTCCTTCCCTACGTGATGTTCAAATTACTAATAGTCTAATAAAAGATACTCCCCCAGCGTCGCCTCCTTCAGGTATAATTAAGTGGAGAGGCTCTTGTCTTTAAAGATACCGGCGATGTGGAGTGAGTGGAGTGAGGGGGCTTCGTCACGGCCTGGTCCTGGAGTGGAGTAGCGGGGGCCTGACGGGGCTACCTGACGGGGCTGACGGGGGCTTGTCGGGGCTGACGGGGGCTTGACGGCTGACGGGGGTTTGACGGGGCTGACGGGGGCTTGACGGGTATGACGGGGGCTTGTCGGGGCTGACGGGGGCTTGACGGGGCTGACGGGGGCTTGACGGGGCTGACGTGGGCTTGTCGGGGCTGACGGGGGCTTGTCGGGGCTGACAGGGGCTTGACGGGGCTGACGGGGGCTTGACGGGGCTGACGGGGGCTTGACGGGGCTGACGGGGGCTTGACGGGGCTGACGGGGGCTTGACGGGGCTGACGGGGGCTTGACGGGCTTACGGGGGCTTGACGGGGCTGACGGGGGCTTGACGGGGGCTTGACGGGGCTGACGGGGGTTTGACGGGTTGACGGGGGCTTGACGGGGCTGACGGGGGCTTGACGGGGGCTTGACGGGGCTGACGGGGGCTTGATGGGGGCTTGACGGGGCTGACGGGGGCTTGTCGGGGCTGACGGGGGCTTGACGGGGCTGACGGGGGCTTGATGGGGGCTTGACGGGGCTGACGGGGGCTTGACGGGGCTGACGGGGGCTTGACGGGGCTGACGGGGGCTTGACGGGGCTGACGGGGGCTTGACGGGGCTGACGGGGGCTGATGGGGGCTGACGGGGCTGACGGGGGCTTGTCGGGGCTGACGGGGCTTGACGGGCTGACGGGGGCTTGATGGGGGCTTGACGGGGCTGACGGGGGCTTGACGGGGCTGACGGGGGCTTGACGGGGCTGACGGGGGCTTGACGGGGCTACATGAAGGGGCTGACGGGGCTATAGTACAGGGACCTCCAGTCGATTCCCCTCTAACAATGGCTGAGGGAATTGGGTGGTAGTCTTGGTTCCTCCCGTATATCCTATCCCCGCGCCATCCATTGCAGTAGCTGTGAGGCGACTTGGCTTGTTAAGGTGTCCTGGGTATTACTCCTGAAGTGAACCACCGCGCTTGCCTTGCATCCTAAATCCTTCCCTTCCTGCCTTCCTCTGGCTCGTCCTACATCCTAAATCCTTCAATTCCTGTCTTCCTCCCTTCCTCTCCATCATTCTACATCCTACCTACTTCCCTTTCTGCCTTCCTCCCTCCTTCGCACTTCATACATCCTCCCTACTTCCCTTCCCGCCTTCCTCCCTTCCTCTTGCTCGTCCTACAATACCTACATCCTCCCTACTTCCATTCCTCCCTTCCTTCCTTCCTCTAACACTTCTTAGATCCTCCCTTCTTCCCCTCCTGCCTTTCCTGACTTCATCCCCTCCTCTCCCTTACCCTATCATTCTCCCTTCTTCCCTCCCTCCCTCCATCCCTCTCTCCCTCTCGCTCTCAGATCTTCTCCGATGACCTCGTCTGGCCGGCAACCTTAAGAGACTAACCCTGAAGCGACACTCATCTTCGTCAGCACAAATCACAGCCAGTAGTTTGTAGGCCAGTGGAGTGACCTACTTTCTATCATCTTTATCAACCTCTTGCACACCAATCATCCTTTTTTTCTATCCCTTTCCCCTCTTTGTCTTAACCCTAGGCGGGCCATCTAAGCCTCGCCCCTCGGCCTTGTGTTAAAATAATGTTCCTGTTAGATCATCCTTCCCATCCCCGCGTCAGTGTTGCCAATTGTCGCCTCATATGCCTTCCCTAAGTCTCATTTGCATCCTTATCCTCTCATCTCGTCTATATGTTAATGTGACTGACTTACACCAAGATATTTTTCCTCTCAAACCTGTGATTTCGGCGCCTACTTCTGTTGTTGTTGTTGTTTTTAGTTTCTCAAGAGCAAAGTCTTCGTTGCTTCCATGTCCCGTTTAGGAATGGACTCAAAACTCACAGATACATTCGTCTATAGTTTTCTTCAACTCTTTGGTTTTCTCCACACAAACAGATTCTTTCGTCTATAGATACATTCATCTATTCCTTTCCTTCAACAATTTCCTTTGGTTTTCTCTACAGACACAGAGAGATACATTCGTCTATAGTTTTTTCCACACACACACACACACAGATACAGATACATTCGTCTATAGTTTTTCCCACACACACACACACAGATACATTCGTCTATGATTTTCTTTGGTTCTTCAACTCTTTGCTTTTCTCGTCACCAATGTCTGCAAATGTCAAGTTTTCCAAGTGGCTTCACCCTCGCACGGGTTAAAAATGTCTTTCTTCTTTGTCTTTCCTCTCCTTTCTTCTTTTCTTTCTTCTTGTCTTCTCTTGTCTTTCTTTTCGTCACACTCCGTCCCATTCGGCTTTCTCAAGGCCGCACTTTCGCCTCCTCGCCTCACGCCACCGCCCAAAGTCTTCTATTTACTTGACGATAAATCCTTTTTACACAAACTCGCTTCCTTTAACGCCTCTCCTTTTCAGCCTCACCACCGATGGGATTTAGGTGAGGTTCTCCTAAAGCCTCAACAC
>JACEEZ010007601.1:460000-492713 GCA_016584305.1 Chionoecetes opilio
AAATAATAACGAGTGTTTTTTTTTTTTTTTCCCCTTGGCTAGTCCTTTGTGATGTAAAAATAAAAAAATAAAAAAAATAAAAAAGGGCTATACTACATAAACCATGAGTATATTCTAGTAAGTAAGTATAGTAACAAGGTAATGATAAGTGTATGTGAGGGATAAAACAGTACAATAAAGAAATGCAGGGTATTTCAAGGTTCTTCCTATTAGATACTACTTGTAAATCACAGAATCAATAAAGCTAAATCTGTACCTACTTATCCATGACGCAAAACTCTGCCACTTACGATACGAATCTCTCTCTCTCTCTCTCTCTCTCTCTCTCTCTCTCTCTCTCTCTCTCTCTCTCTCTCTCTCTCTCTCTCTCTCTCTCATCCTCTCTCTCATCTCTCCTCTCTCTCTCCACACACATCACACATCACACACCACTCCTCTCTCTCACACTCTCATTCCTCCTCTCTTCTTCCTATTCTTCTTACTTCAATTCACTTACATATTCCTTTCTCTTATTTGTTTCTCTTTATCATTGTTGTTGTTTACCATGACGTACGTGCCACCAAGGACGGACACGCACGCCACAGACATCCCAGGGAGACAAAGATACGTAACCTCAAATAATCGAACTCCTTAGACAGCACTTCATCCCACACTCCAAGTACGGCAGGGGAGCTAAGGGTGGCTGGGGTGTACTTAAATTGTGCCAAATACACTGAACTATCTTTGTCATGGGATACGATGCAGAGGAGGGGCAGGGAAGGGCATAGAGAGACAGGGAAGGGGTAGGGTGGGGTAAGGAAGGGCAGGGCAGAGGCAGGAAGGGGTATAGAGAGGCATAGAAGGGCATGAAGGGGCAGGGGGGGATAGCAGAGGCAAAAGAAGATTCGTAAGGAATATGAAAGGCTAGAGGAATAGGATTGAAAGGCATAAGGAGAGCTGGCTGAGGCGATAAGAGACCTCTCATGCATCCCGCGTCAACTGATTATCTCCATGAACGTTGTGTGTCTCATTAGGTAGCTTTACGGTCATTGAATACCTATGGACGGGCGGCCACTCCTGATACTGAGGCTTCTGGGTATGAATTGTCGATTAGTTCCCAGGTATAGGAGGATAGTGGAGGATAGTTCAAGAGAGGGTCCCTTCATGTGTACCTTCATAAGTGTCATAAGTGTCAAGAGGTTATGATACAGGCTTAGATATACGTAGTTTTTAAATGCCCTTAAGTCTTACATTTCAAGAGAGGGTCCCTTCATTTGTGCCTTCATAATATAGTTGACTTTAAATCGCGGGATGCCCTAACGTTGCCTAAGCCGAAAAATTACCATTATGTGTCTGTCTGTTTGTATGTGTTTGTGTATGTGGCTGTGTATGTGTATGTGGCTGTGTATGTGGCTGTGTATGTCTGTGTATGTGGCTGTGTATGTGTATGTGGCTGTGTATGCGTATGTGTATGTGGCTGTGTATGTGTATGTGGCTGTGTATGTGTATGTAGCTAGCTGTGTATGTCTATGTGTATGTGGCTGTGTATGTGTATGTGGCTGTGTATGTATATGTGGCTGTGTATGTGTATGTGGCTGTGTATGTGTATGTGAGTCCGTCAATGTCGCTCCAGGATCCCAATACCACACATTCCCCCTAACCCAACAACCACATCCCCGCCGCTCGTAACTCCATAAAGGACGTAAACCACGCTTCAATGTCTTTCCGATATCACGCACGCATTATGACGCTGCACGTATCTCGCCGCCCCCGCACGCCGCCGCTAGCCTTCCCTTCCCTTCCTTCCCTTCACTCCCTTCTTCCCTTCCTTCCTTCCATCAACCTACACTCTCTCCCTCCCTCCCTTCCTTTCCTCCCTTCACTCTCTCCCTTCTTCCCTCCCTTCCCTCCTTCCTTCCTTCCCTCTCTTCCCTCTCTCTCCCTCCTGCCTCAAGGTGGTCCCGGGGCGAGTAAGGTCATGCGTGTCGTCATTACCCAAGAAAGGTCACAGTGAAGCTTAGTGTGGCGTCTCCGCTTGTCATTCTCGGGTATTTAATACGTATTCCTTGCTTGATTTTGGTTTTCCTCACAGCCTCTGGTGTGTGTGTGTGTGTGTGTGTGTGTGTGTGTGTGTGTGTGTGTGTGTGTGTGTGTGTGTGTGTGTGTGTGTGTGTGTGTGTGTGTGTGTGTGTGTGTGTGTGTGTGTGTGTGCGCGGGCGGGCGGGCGGGCGGGCGGGCGGGCGGGCGGGCGGGCGGGCGGGCGGGCTGGTGGGGTGTGTGTGTGTGTGTGTGTGTGTGTGTGTGTGTGTGTGTGTGTGTGTGTGTGTGTGTGTGTGTGTGTGTGTGTGTGTGTGTGTGTGTGTGTGTTCAAGTTCAAGTTCAAGTTCAATATTTATTGCCAGTATAATTAAATTTATTAAGGAAACTACAACAAAAATGCATTAATTAAGAATGGCACGGTCTGCCGAGCCAAGGCTCCCTGGCAGACAAAATAATTTATATAAGAGAATGCATAGGCATAGGCAACGTGGGACGGACATTTCGGACAAACATGAAATAGTATTACACAAACGTACGCACGAACGCACACGCACGTACGCACGCACACGCACACACACACACACACAAATACACAAACGAACAATCATACAAACACCATCGTACAAACATCATACAATATTCACTTACATACATTCATACCTTTAGCATGCAATACCTTTACATACTATACATATGCACCCCACACACACATACATAGCTACAAACACATGCATAAAAAACACTTACATTCGTACTCATACTGAATTTTATATAGATTGAAGTGTATACAAATAATTTCTAGAAGTTTTCTTAAATATGGAGGAGTGTACTATTATAACAAGAGATTTTATATTTGTTGGTAATGAGTTGCATAACTGTGGGCCGGAGTACATGATGCTGTGCCTGTACAGAGTTGTGCGGTATTGTGGACATCTCAGGTCTATACCGGTGCCTCTTGTTGCATAAGAGTTCCCTACCAAATTGAATATTATGTTACTTGAAGTGAGAGTTATATTTCTAAAAATACATAATAGCAAAAAATAGTTATGTATATAATCAAATTTTAATCATTTATGTGTTGAATATATAAGACTTACAGAGTCGAATTTAACCATGAAAAATATACATCTAATTTTTTTATTTTGCGCTACTGATAATTTATTGAGATACGAAGGCCAAGTACCACCCCAGACAGAAACACAATACATGAGATTAGGGTAACATAAGGTATAGTAGATGGTAATCATAGCTTCTTTAGTAAGTTGGTGACGAATCCTGTACAACACTCCACATGATTTAGACATACTTAGGTATACTGCATTAATGTGGTGACCACAGTTTAAATGCTCGTCAATATAAAGACCTAAAAACTTTGTATGGCTGACTCGTTGAATTATTTGATCTTCTAGTGTTATTGGAGGCATATTATATTTTAAAGAACGATTTTGAAAAAAAATATAACTGGTTTTAGTCACATTTATTATAAGTTTATTTGCCCTTATCCATTGATTTACCAAATGTAGTTCTGTATTCAGGTTAGTGTGCAAGGAATTTATGTTATCATCTGATAACAATATATTGGTGTCGTCTGCATATATGACAAATTCAAGTTTTTTGCTTGCATGTGGCATATCGTTAATATATATTATGAAAAGAATGGGGCCTAATATTGATCCTTGTGGAACTCCTTTGCTGAGGTGTTTGTAATGGGAGTAGGTAGAGTTACAATATACAGACTGTGATCTACTTCTTAAGTAGCTACTGAACAATTGTAGTGGCAAACCCCGGACACCAATATTTTCTAGTTTTTTAAGTAGTATACCGTGATGTAGTGTATCAAATGCCTTTGAGAGATCTATAAATACTCCTGCAACATATAACTTCCTGTCTAGATATTTGTATATATTGCTAACAAACTGTAACACTGCAGATTCTGTTGAGCGATTTCTTCGAAAACCATGTTGACTGGTACTTAAGAGATTGTTATTTTCCAGGAAATTGCAGAGTCTGTTGGAGATTGCCCTTTCGATAATTTTACTAAAAGCTGGTAATACTGATATAGGGCGGTAATTAGAGAGATCACTTTTACACCCAGATTTGAGAACTGGAGTTACTTTGGCTCTTTTAAGCTTATTTGGGAATATTCCTCGTCGGAATGACAGATTTATGATATGTGCTAATGGGCTGGCAATACATGTGGCTGTATGTTTTATTACCTTTGGACTAATATCATCATAACCGGGGGCATTGTGCTTTAGTGCTTTGAGATAATGTTCTATTTCTTCATAAGTTACTGGTGATAAATATAGTGAATAATCAGGTGAATGGCGTAAATACTGGTTATGAGCGTCATCGTTGTTATGCGGAATATTAGCAACATTTAAGAAATGGTCATTAAACGTGTCGGGAACGTTAGCGTCTGGGCAAGGTGGCTCTAATCTTAGGGTTTCCTTGTTTTTTCTTGACGATCGCCCAAGTATGGAATTAATACATCTCCAATGAGATCTAGCATCCCCTTGGTTACATTTCAATTGGTCTTGATAGTATTTATTTTTAGCATATCTTAAGGTTGATGTTAAGGTATTTCTATATTTGCGATAATGTTCTTTGTAGGTTAATGGCCATTTCTTTGCTAGTCTTTCTAGTCTGTTTTTTTCTTTGATGCAGTTTTTTAATGATGGGGTTATGTACGGACTTAATACATATTTTTTGTTACTACGCACCTCTTTTATTGGGAAATGCTTTTGAAATGATGAATTAAAGATATCATAAAACTTATTATAGGCATCATTTGGACATTGTGATTGCATAACAGTGGACCAATTCATTTTTGAAATTTCGTCATAAAATAATTCAAGTGCTCTATTAGTAATACTTCTCTGACTGTAAACTGGAGTATTCTCACTTTTTTCTTTCAATGTAAACTGTGAAACTATGGGAAAATGGTCAGATATGTCAGTGCGTATTATGTAGCTACAAGTGAACGACTCTACTTGGGATGTCCATATAGGGTCAATTAGTGTGGCAGTTGTGTCAGTGATTCTAGTAGGCCTGGTAGTTGTAGGAAATAAAGAAAATGAGTACATTAAGTTAATAAATTCAAAAACGTTTGCGTTATCATTATGCTTTAGCAAATCTATGTTCCAGTCACCCAAAAATTGTATACTGTAATATTTTTTGCTATATACATTTGAGAGAATGTCTATTAATTTACTTAGAAAATTATCTATATTGCCACTGGAAGGTCTGTATATACAACCAAAGAAAACCAATTTACCCGCAACAACACACTCAACACAAACACATTCTATAAGAGATTCAGAGAAACATATGTCATTTAAGATTGAGGAGCGATAGTTACTACTGACGTAGAGAGCAACACCACCACCATGTCTGTTTCTGCATTGGGTGAACATGTTGTAGCCTTGGAGCTGGTACACTGCTGCAAGGTCCGGGTCGAGTCTTGTCTCAACAAAGCCAAGCACGTCAAACTTCGGAAAGGCATTTGATAAAATGGAATCCTCAACACATTGTAAATTCGTTGGAATGCTCCGGATATTCATAGAAAACAGCGTAAGAGAGTATGCACCACTCGATAATGAGAAACTTTCAATAAATTTGTACACAGATTTTTGCAAACTGAACTGCCTAAGCTGCATGTAAAAATTATTGACATCTGTTTCATTATTGTATTTATCGTCCTGAACAGTGATGGGATCAAAGTGTGTGTGTGGTGTGTGTGTGTGTGTGTGTGTGTGTGGTGTGTGGTGTGTGGTGTGTGTGTGTGTGTGTGTGTGTGTGTGTGTGTGTGTGTGTGTGTGTGTGTGTGTGTGTGTGTGTGGGTGGGGGGGGGGGGGGGGGGGGGACTACTACAACTTTCTGCGGCACAAGAAGGTAGGTAGAAAATGCCTCCCACAGTAAAAGTTTCGTGTTCCTGTTTGGAAAGTATATGAAGCGACGAGAGGTACTTCCCTTCCTCCCTTCCTTTCCCTTCCCTCCTTCCCTTCCTCCCTCCTCCCTTCCCTTCCCTTCCCTTCCCTTCCCTTCCCTACCCTTCCCCTCCATTCCTCCACCTTCCCTCCCTTCCCTTCCCTTCCCTTCCTTCCTCACTTCTCCCTTCTTCCTCCCTTAACGAGGCAGGAACTGAGTCAGATGTGATACGAGTGCGTTCTTGTTGACTTCTTGATAACATACAGTTTTTCTCTATCAACTAAATCTATCTATAACTATCCTTCTCTATTTTCTCGCACGATATGTTGCGTTCTCATGATTTTTCTATTTCTGTTAAGCTATTTCTTCGTTATGTGAGATGGGTTTTCTTCCAGATATTTGAAGCTGCCGTTTTCTACCTATTATTATTTTTTTTTTTCTCTCTCTCTCTCTCTCTCTCTCTCTCTCTCTCTCTCTCTCTCTCTCTCTCTCTCTCTCTCTCTCTCTCTCTCTCTCTCTCTCTCTCTCTCTCTCTCTTTCTCTCTCTCTCTCCGTTATAGGTTTATTAATGAAACTCAATGAAGGAAGACATGTAATTAAATGCCTACATGCGTTCACTTCAAGGCTGCAGAGAGGAGGAGGAATACATAGGAATACAGACGAATAACAGACACCAGAAGACCTATTGGTCCATAACTAGGGTATCTGTTGAACTACATACTACTAAATACAACTACTTGTAAGAAAACAATTGGAAAAGGATACCATGTCCCTAAAGAAGATAAGAACATGGAAATTTCGTAGTGAGGAATGGTAGGATATGAAATATACTAACTATCACTATCACTAATCGATCCGGGGGACTATAATATGAATTCACAGGGCACTATCAATACCCATTTACTTAACAGTGTGCGTCAAATCTGTTTTTAAATGTAGTTATTGTGCTGGCTTCGACAACATTTGCTGGTAACTTGTTCCATCGATCAACAACTCTAACATTGAAATAATATTTACGGAGATCTGTGATGCAACGATGACCGTTTAGCTTTAAATCATTATTTCTTGTTATCACTTGAGGAGAAAGTTCGAATAGGTTCTCTTGATTAATGACATCAAAACCTTTTAGGATCTTAAAGGTTTCTATCAAGTCCCCACGGATTCTACGATCCTTTAAAAGGAAAACATATTAAGTTTCCGCAGTCTCTCTTCATAAGATGAGTTTCGCAGAGATGGAATTTGTTTGGTTGCTCTTCTTTGCACTGATTCCAATTTGGCTTGATCTTTTACGAAACAAGGCGACCAGAATTGAACGGCATATTCTAAGTGCAGCCTAAGCAAAGACGTGTATAATCGTGTCATTACTTTCGGAGTTTTATGTTCAAAGTTGCGTTTAATGAAGCCCAACATCACATTCGCCTTTTTACTGGCAGCTAGGCAATGCGGACTGGTTTTAAGATCATTACTGATGATGACACCTAAATCCTTTTCCTGCTGTACTTCAGTTAACGATTTATTTTGCATTTGATAGTTATATTTGAGGTTATCGTTGCCTATATGCATTACTTTACATTTATCGGAATTGAATTTTAATAGCCATTTATCACTCCAATCTGATAGTTTGTCGAGATCACTTTGTATGAGTTCGCAGTTTTCTCTAGTATATGCTTTTTCGCCTAATTTGGTGTCATCTGCAAATTTCGATATTTTAGATACAAGTCTGCAGTCCAGATCATTGATATATATCAGAAAAAGAGTAGGACCCAAGACCGAGCCCTGAGGCACCCCACTAGTAACATCTAACCAATCAGATGCCTCGCCATTTATTACTACCCGTTGTTTACGATTTGAAAGCCAATCGCCAATCCATGAACATAATTGCTCTCCTAAGCCATGTGCCCTTAGCTTGGTCAAAAGTCGCTTATGGGGAACTGTATCGAAGGCTTTCTGAAAATCAAGGTATATTATATCCGAGGGAATTTTAGCGTCCCAGTTTGAATAAATGACATTAAAAAAATCGAGTAGGTTTGTTAAACAGGATCTCTTATTTCGAAATCCATGCTTCTCTCATGCCTCATGAGGAGGAGGAGGAGGAGGAGGAGGAAGATGTTGTTATTAAACTGTCAGTGTCCTGGTCTAAGGGTATAGTCATGTGGACATTACGCCTTTCTTGACCTCCTCCTCCTCCTCCTCCTCCTCCTCCTCCTCCCTCCTCCTCCTCTTCTTCCTCCTCCTCTCTCCCCTTTCACATACATTCACCATGACTTTGCCACAACAATCTCGCAGTCTTTCCCTCACGACAAGTAAACAAACACAAAATATTACGTTCCTTGGTCTTATTCCATTCCTCCTTCTATGTTTACAAAGTCCCCGTCACTCTAGAAATTCACCTCGACAACCAAGCTATTTACAGGGACATCAATAAGCAAGGTTTTACTTAGGGTATTACTGCAGTAGTGGTATTTCTGACTCTCTATGTTGGTGGTTACATATACAACTCTAAAAAAAAGACGATCAGGATGGCTCTATTAGAAGGAGTCTCTCTCTCTCTCTCTCTCTCTCTCTCTCTCTCTCTCTCTCTCTCTCTCTCTCTCTCTCTCTCTCTCTCTCTCTTTCCTTCCGTCTCTCTCTCTTTTCCCGTGATTCTTTTTCCGTGACTCTCTCTTTCCGTCTCTCTCTCCTCTCTTTTCCGTCTCTCTATTTTTCCTTCTCTCTCTCTCTCTCTCTCTCTCTCTCTCTCTCTCTCTCTCTCTCTCTCTCTCTCTCTCTCTCTCTCTCTCTCTCTCTCTCTCTCTCTTTATGACTCAATACTTCGAGTGTTATGCCTGTGTGTATTTCATTTTCGCCTTTTCCTCCTAAAACAACACACTCACTAACTCATCTTTAATAAACATGAGTAACTGTTAGTCGTCATTACTCCTTCAAGTGTTTCCCTCTCACTCATTATCATCATCTCCTCTTCATTTCTTCCTTTAATATTATACTTTTCCTTTTCTCTCTCCTTGTTTTCCGCCTTCTCCTAGTCCTCGTTACGAATTCTTTATTATTTTTCCTTGTCGATTTCCGCTTCCTCTCCTTCCCGCTCACTGGCGCAAGACTTCGGGAACCAACAGATATTTTTAACATTGCATATGCGGCTCATATTTACAGCGTGTTAGCAAGGCGGGAGGGAGAGGGGCGGGAGAGGCGGGAGGGAGAGGAGGGAGTGAGAGGCGGGAGGGAGAGGAGGGAGGGAGAGGTGGGAGGGAGAGGAGGGAGGGAGAGGAGGGAGGGAGAGGCGGGAGGGAGAGGAGGGAGGGAGAGGCGGGAGGGAGAGGAAGGAGGGAGAGGCGAGAGGGAGAGGCGGGCGGGATCGTTTGACTGGTAAACACTGGGCCCTGTGTGGTAGGTGCCTGAGCTATGTAAGTGTGCCGGAAGCTGTAACAACACTGAAATATGCCCTGAAACTGAACTGGGAGAGCGTTGGAAAGGCGATAGTTTACCCGTGTCCTCCATACAAGGGTAGGGAGTAACATGGTGTCACCGAGAACACAGGCCTAGAATATGGTATTAACCCCTTCACGCCCAGATCTTTCCTTTGCTGAATAAAATTGTCTGTTGCTATAGTCTATTTTTTTTAACAAGGCAAAAATTCTATTCTATCTGAAGGTCTCATGCTTCAAATTATGTGTATGTTTACCTGATAATATGGTTAACTAGGATAAAATACAGCTGAAATTAAGAAGTGTAGTATTCCCTTCTCCTGGCATCAAATATCAGTCAGTAAGCAGCAAGGGGTTAGGATTTTGACCTCGTTAAAAAAAATAGACTAGACTCATAAAACTACGAAAAGTAACTAAATAAACCAAATGACTTAGTGGACAAGGATGCTAAACAGGTCATTTCTATAAAATATTGCTTATAGTCACTAAAAATCGTCTAATGGTACCCAGATTACAATGGAAATTACGTTCTGGGTCTCATGGGGTTAAAGGGGGTGTGGTCAGTACCGGGTTTCTTTAAGTGCCTTTTCTTCTTTACCTGATGTCTGGCACATATCCCCTTTTTTGGCATTACAATTAATCCTGCAGTTCTTTTCTCCAACACCCCCCTGCTAATACTGGACCTCGCCGCAAAAGAACACTTAAAGGAACGTGAAACTATTGAAAAAACAAAAAAAAAGAGTGCAGGTGAAAAAGGACTTGATGGAGGAGGAGGGGGGGGAGGGGGGGAGGGGGGGAGGAGGGGGGGAGGAGGAAAGGAGGGGGGGGAGGAGGAGGGGGGGAATGATTAAAAATTTAAATAAAAGGAGAGAGAAAAATAGGAAATAATAGAGAAAGGGAATACTAGAGAAAGGAGAGAATAATAATAATAAGAAGAAAGAGAGAAAAAAGGAAATAATAGAGAAAGGGAATACTAGAGAAAGGAGAAAATAATAAGAAAAAAGAGAAAAAAAGGAGATAACAAAGAAAGAGAATACCAGAGAAAGAAGAGAATAATAACAATAAGAATAAAGAGAGAAAAACATAATCCTTGGCTGGTGTTCTCGCGTGTCTTTATCGCGATACCCGCGGCGCCACACCCTTGGCAGCACCCGGTAACCCGACGCCCGCGCCGCAATGAAGGGGAAAAGGAATAAAAAATCCCCCCAAAGCATGCAGGCGTGAGGAAACAACATGCCAATTTTGACTGTATGTAAGTAAGTATGCACTGGCAGAATGGCGACTTAGGGGGTGGTGAGGGGGTGGAGGAGGAGGAAGGAGGGGGAAGGAGGTTACATAGGTTTACATGGAAAAACAACACAGGAGACCTATTGGTCCTGACGGGGTATCTGCTAAAACACTACTACTAACTATCAACTATTTAAAAAAACATTTGGGAAAAAGGAACCAGTCCTTAAAAAAAGATAGGAACAGGGAAGTTTCAAGTGCAGAAAAATGGGGTATAAATATACTAACTAAAAATACCACTACCATACCTAATCGATCCGGGGGGACTAAATAAAATTTGCAGGGCACTATCAATCCCCATTTATTTTAAGTGCGCGCAATTCTGTTTTTAAAGTAGTTTTTGTGCTGGCTTCGAAAACATTTGGGTAACTTGTTCCACGTCAACGACTCTAAATTGAAAAAATTTTTTTACGGAGTCAGTGTGCAACGTTGACCGTTTTTTAAAAAACCAATTTTTTGTTGTCACTTGATTGGGAAAGCTCGATAGGTTCTTTTGATTAATCATCAAACCCTTTTTGGGATTTTAAAGGTTTCTAAAAAGTCCCCACGGTTTCCGACCCTTTTAAGAAAACATATTAAGTTTCCGCAGTCTCTTTTATAAGATGAATTTGCAGAGAGGAATTTTTTTGGTTGCTCTTCTTTGCACTGATTCCAATTTTTGTTTGGGTTTTTTCGAAACAGGGCGCCCCAAAATTTGGACGGCATTTCCAAAGTGGGGCCTAACCAAGGGCGTGTATAATTTTGGTCATTACTTCGGGTTTTTTGTTCAAAATTGCGTTTAAAAAAAACCCAACATCACATTCGCCTTTTTTTGGCAGCTAGGCAATGCGGGGGGTTTTTAAAATCATTATGTGATGAACCTAAATCCTTTTTTTGCTGTACTTTTAGTAAAAGATTTTTTTTGCATTGATAGTTATATTTGAGGTTATCGTTTTCCTATATCATTACTTTACATTCGGAATTGAATTTTAATAGCCATTTATCACTCCAGTCTGAATTTGTCGAGGTCACTTTGTATGAGTTTTGCCGTTTCTCTAGTATATGCTTTACCGTAATTGGGTCGTCTGCAAATTTTTGATATTTTAGAACAAGTCCCCAGTCGTCGTTTATATATATCAGAAAAAAATGGGACCCAAGACCGAGCCCTGAGGCACCCCCCTAGTAAAAACTAACCAATCCGAGTTTCACCATTTATTTTACCCGTTGTTTACGATTTGAAAGCCAAACGCCAATCCTGAACATAGTTGCCCCCAAGCCAGTGCCCTTAGCTGGGGCAAAATCGCTTATGGGAACTGTATGAAGGTTTCTGAAAATAAGGTATATTACATCCCAGGGAATTTTAGCTCCCCCGTTTGAGTAAATCCCTTAAAAAAAAACAGTAGGTTTGTTAAGCAGGATCTTTATTCGAAATCCATGCTGCGATTTAATATTTAGTTATTTTCATCGAGAAAAAAAACACTATTTTTTCCGCAATATTTTTTCAATAGTTTTTCAATCACAGACGTTAGACTAATTGGGCGATAATTTCTTGCGAGGTCTTTCTCCCTTTCTTGAAAATTTGGTGAAAATTAGCTAATTTCCACATACTAGGAACATTTTTTTCCATTAGCGATTTTTGAGGATAATCTTTAGTGGAAACGAAAGTTGACTGTGACATTCGCGAAGTAATCGCGGCGAAATTTCGTCCCCCCCCCGTTTTGCTGGGTCAAGTTTCTGCAAATACTTGATCTTTGTCTCGGTTTTCTCCTATTCTAAACTATCCTTTCGAGTCCCGCATAATGTTTATGGTTTTGGTAATGGAGCTTCGTCTTCTTAATAAATACCGCATTAAAAATAAGCTTTAGTAAGACCCATGTTTATTATCATTTACAAAGTTTTTTTTATCTTTTATGGCCCAAAACTAGTTTTTGACGTTTTTTTTATTCGAACGTATTTAAGAACCTTTTTGGGTTTGATTGGATTCCTTTGCAATTTTTTTTTATATCGCCTTTTTAGTCTTTAATTAATCCCTTTCAACGTCGTTTTACTCATTTTATCTCTTAATCGCCGTCCCCATTTGATCGCTTGTAAAATTTTTACGCTCGGCGTTTCTGCCAAAGATTTTTTGAATCCATTAGTCATCCAACTGGTCTTTTTTTATGTTTTCAGACGTTTTTCCCACCATGGGAACATGTTTTTCAACCACCGATCGGAGTTTATTTGTGAAAACATTTCACATGTTTTCCGCATTATTACCGTTTAGTAGGTCAATCCAATCAACTTCCCTTAGTACCCTGCTGATCTTCGTGAAATCCGCTTTATTATAATTGGGAACTAATAACCGATTTTCTGTGATGTCTACATTGCAATTTATGCCGCATCTGATTAACTGTGATCGCTGTTTGCTAGACGTTCACCTATATCGAGGAGGAGGAGGCGAAGGAGGAGGAGGAGGAGAGGAGGAGGAGGAGGAGGAGGCGGAGAGGAGGAGGAGGAGAAGGAGGAGGAGGAGGAGGAGGAGGAGGAGGAGGAGGAGGAGAGGAGGAGGAGGCGGAGGAGGAGGAGGAGGAGGAGGAGGAGGAGGAGGAGGGAGGAGGAGGAGGAGGAGGAGGAGGAGGAGGAGGAGGAGGCGGAGGAGGAGGAGGAAGGAGAAGGAGGAGAGGAGGAGGAGGGAGGAGGAGGAGAAGGAGGAGGAGGAGGAGGAGGAGGAGGAGGAGAAGGAGGAGGAGGAATATTAAGTAATAACAATAATGATGAAAATAATAAAGATAATAACACCAATGACAATAAATATACTAATAACAATAGCAATAATGATAACAACAAAAATAACAACAACAATAATAACGATGAAGAAGAAGCAGAAAAAGAAGAAGAAGTATGTTTGTGTCTGTCTTAACTCTGTGTCTGTGTATGCGTCTGCTTTCCCTCGTTCCCCTCTTTTGTCTTGTCCTCTCTCACTTCCATGTTCCTATCCTCCATTCATGTCCACTCCCCTCTCCTCCAATACCCTACCTACCCTTCCCTTCCATTCTATTCCCCTTTCCAACCTTTTCCCTCCCCTTCTCTTCCCTACCCACCCTTCCCTTCCTTTCCCTACCTATCCAACATCTATCCCTTCCTTCCCCTTCCCTACCTATCCCATTTCTATCCCTTCCTTTCCCTACCTATCCAACATCTATCCCTTCCTTCCCCTTCCCTACCTATCCCATTTCTATCCCTTCCTTTCCCTACCTATCCAACATCTATCCCTTCCTTCCCCTTCCCTACCTATCCAACATCTATCCCTTCCTTTCCCTACCTATCCAACATCTATCCCTTCCTTCCCCTTCCCTACCTATCCCATTTCTATCCCTTCCTTTCCCTACCTATCCAACATCTATCCCTTCCTTCCCCTTCCCTACCTATCCCATTTCTATCCCTTCCCTTCCCTCTCCTTTCCTTCCTACAATCCATTCTTCTACCATTCCATCATCTCTTCCACTTTCCTTTCTTTGACATCTATTTAATTTCCTTCTCCCTCTCCCTCTCTCTCTCTCTCTCTCTCTCTCTCTCTCTCTCTCTCTCTCTCCCTCTCTCTCTCTCTCTCTCTCTCTCTCACCTTAATCCCCGTGACGGCAGACAGGTAAACTCCCTAACAGGTAAAAATGTAGCTGGTTACTTCTATAAATAACGTTTCCTTTAATGTGTATGTACGTGTGTCTTAATTCTGTGTCTGTGCATGCGTCTGGTTTTCCTCCCTTCCCCTGCTTTCCCTCTTCGCCTGCCTCGTTAAGTCTGAGCCAATAGGTGTTGGAATCGATTCTTATTGGCTTTATGTTGTGTTCATGTTTGCGGCTCATCGCTTCCTCGAGGCTGGGTGACGTCATGGCTATAGGAAGAAGCAGTGGAAGGAAAAGGCAGGGAAGAGAAGGGAAGGGAAGGGAAGGGATGGGAAGGAAGGGAAGTGAAGGGAAGGGAAGGGAAGGGAAGGGAAGGGAAGAGATGGAAGGGAAGGAAAAGGAAGGGAAGGGAAGGGAAGGGAAGGGATGGGAAGGGAAGGGTAGTGATGGGAAGGGAAAGGAAGGGAAGGGAAGGGAAGGGAAGGGAAGGGAAAGGAAGGGAAGGAAAGGGATGTGATGGGAAGGGAAAGGAAGGGAAGGGAAGGGAAGGGAAGGGAAGGGAAGGGAAGGGAAAGGAAGGGGAGGGAAGAGAAGGGAAGAGATTGAAGTGGGATAGGAAGGAGAAAGAATGGAAGAAAATAAATAGTTACTGAAAAAAAAATAATGAGGGCAAATAATTGGAAGGAAAAAAAAAATATTATAGGAAGAGCGTGAAATAGCAGAGTGAGGAAGAAGGGGAAATAGTGATTGCAGTGTTGCCTTTCTTGTGTTGCTGCTTCGTCTCGTCTCTAATTCTGGCCGCTTCACCCTAACACACACACACACATAAAAAAAAAAAAAAAAAAAAAAAAAAAAAAATGCATCGAAAAAATATATATTGTTTTGTGTAATTATACCGCCAATTGAGGTCAAACCTTTGACATTAAGAACTATTACCTGCAGTGACCTAATTTTCCACTGTGACATGCATAGTGTTTTACCTGCAAATATCTTTTTTCTCTTCATAACCAGTAACTTTTTTCCTTCTCTCTCTCTCTCTCTCTCTCTCTCTCTCTCTCTCTCTCTCTCTCTCTCTCTCTCTCTCTCTTTTCTCTCTCTCTCTCTCTCTCTCTCTCTCCCCTCTCTCTCTCTTTTCTCTCTCTCTTCTCTCCTCCTCCCCCTCTCTCTCTCTCTCTCTCTCTCTCTCTCTCTCTCTTTCTCTCTCTCTGTGGGCGTTTCCTTGACGTAACTCACAACACACGACTCTTGTTTGTTTGGTGATGTTGTGGGCCAGTTTTACATCTTCGGGAATGTGTTCGGAGTTCGGTAAGTGTTTCTTTTTGTTTTCCTTTCACCTCATTCATCTTTTCACCTTCCTACTCCACCCACACAAAAAAACCCGAGTGTTTCTTTCAAGACCGAAGTGTAGGAGGAGAGCAGTGTTACCGATAGTGTTTCTTTTGTTTTTCTTTCACCTCATCCATATTTTCACCTTCCTACTCCACCCACCCACAAAAAAAAAAAACCGAGTGTTTCTTTCAAAACCGAAGTGTAGGAGGAGAGCAGTGTTACCGATAGTGTTTCTTTTGTTTTTCTTTCACCTCATCCATATTTTCACCTTCCTACTCCACCCACAGCAAAAAAATAAGAGTGTTTCTTTCAAGACCAAAGTGTAGGAGGAGAGCAAAGTGTTACCGTTAGTGTTTCTTTTGTTTTTCTTTTCCTTCATCCATATTTTCACCTTCCTACTCCACCTACTGAAAAAAAATAAACCGAGTGTTTCTTTCAAGACCAAAGTGTAGGAGGGTAGCAAAGGTGGAACCGGTGGAGGAGCGTGGTGGTGGATAAGGAGGGTTGGGTGTAGTGAAGGTGTGGATAGTGTGAGGGGAGGAGTGGAGGGGCGTGGTGGTGGATAAGAGGGTTGTGGGTAGTGGGGGTGTGGGTGGGGTGAGGGAAGGAGTTCAAGCTGGGTCGCCTGGTTTATCTGGGTTTACCTGAGTTGACCTGGGTTGAGAAGCCTTTAGAGAGGTACGGAGGATGAAGAGGATGAATGCTTATAATCCGTGATAGGAGGAACGAAGGATATAGGGTTGCAAGGGCGTGGGTGGTGGGTAAAGGACACATACCATGGTAGCCTAAGTAGTGTGTGAACTGCTGTGGGGAAAAGGGTATTGGGTGTAGTAAGGGGCAGAGGACGTAGGAAGATACGAAAGATGAGTACACATGATACAGGGTTGATAGGGCATGGGTGGTGGGGAAGGAACACATGCCATGGTTAAGTATATGTAGTGCGTGAACTGCTGTGGGGAAAGACTGGGTACTGGGTGTGGTCAAGGCCAAGAAAGGAAGGTCGGCCAGCTGCGCCCATAAAGTTAATCCCTCTCCCTGTTCCCGTGCTCACTGACGTCACAAATTATAGCGATCGAGGGGTAGAGGGCAGTTTCAGCCAGCTTGCCCGCCACTTCATCTCTGTCCCTCTATTTTAGGCGACGTCAGCATGTCCCTCCCATTAAGTGTTCACGTGGACAAAATTCCCTAGGGACGGCTGGTGGGCCGACCTATCTTTCTTGGCCTTGGGTGTAGTAAGAAGGTGATAATGAGGACCGTGTAGGAAGGAACCGAAGGATTTTGCAGGGTTAAAAGGGCGTGGGTGAAGGGAAAGGAACACATGCCATGATAAGTAGAACTGCTATGGGAAAAGGCAGAGTATTGGGTGTGGTAAGGGAAAGAGAGCGTGGGAAGGTAAAGAATGAGTAGCACGCAGGAATGAATCTCGCAAGTTTAGGCGACTGAGTGGGTTTCCTCAAGGCCAGATAAATCCCTGGGTCGTTCCTCACACACACACACACACCAACGCGCCTCCACACCTAACAAACGAGGCAGAAATCTTCCTGAGGCATCGGTGTCTATGCTCAGCAGGGGAAGGAACCACGGGGAAGGAACACACTTAAAACCCCTCCACTCTCAGCAAGGTTTCTTTCCTCCCTTAAAAAATGTGGATGTGTCTTAAATCACATTACCTATATAACGAAGACTTGTATCATTATTTTTTTTTTATTTCGTTGGAACCTATACGACCTGTAGGCTATTATCTCCTTCCTTAGGTTTAAATTATTAGGTTTATATATAGGTTCATATATATTGGTTTATATTTAGCCATATATCACTAGTCATACCCTCATTCACACCTAATCTCTGTCGTTTTTATCCAATTCTACGTCTTTTCGTAATACACACGCATGGAGCAGAGAATACAATAAATACAAAATATCATAAGGTTACGTAGGTTAATATAACGAAGATGTATATTATTCAGCCATATATCACTAATCCTACCTTAATTCACACCTAATCTCGTCTTTTTTTTTTTAACACATCTACGTCTCTTCGTAATACGTAAGACACACGCAATGAGCAGAAAAACAATGGAAATAATAATAAGAACAACAAAAATAACATGAAACACTAATAAAGAACATCAAAGGTTAGGTAGGCTAGGTTACGTAGGTTGGGTTAGGTACCTCTGATTACAGCATGAAAGGGTTAGGTAGGTTAGGTTAGGTAGGGTTAGGTACCTCTGATTACAGCATCAAAGGGTTAGGTAGGTTAGGTTAGGTAGGTTAGGTTAGGTTCCTCTGATTACAGCATCAAAGGGTTAGGTAGGTTAGGTTAGGTTGGGTTAGGTTCCTCTGATTACAGCATCATAGGGTTAGGTAGGTTAGGTTAGGTAGGGTTAGGTTCCTCTGATTACAGCATCAAAGGGTTAGGTAGGTTAGGTTAGGTAGGGTTAGGTACCTCTGATTACAGCATCATAGGGTTAGGTAGGTTAGGTTAGGTTGGGTTAGGTACCTCTGATTACAGCATCATAGGGTTAGGTAGGTTAGGTTAGGTAGGGTTAGGTTCCTCTGATTACAGCATCATAGGGTTAGGTAGGTTAGGTTAGGTTGGGTTAGGTTCCTCTGATTACAGCATCATAGGGTTAGGTAGGTTAGGTTAGGTTGGGTTAGGTACCTCTGATTACAGCATGAAAGGGTTAGGTAGGTTAGGTTAGGTTGGGTTAGGTACCTCTGATTACAGCATCATAAGGTAGGTTTTGTTGTTATTCTCGATACACATCTACTGGTTTCTTTTCTGTACCCTCAAGGAAAGATACACTGCAAAAAGACCGAGAAAAACAATCAAATCATAAAGTAACCTCTATTTTTTGTCTATATCAACAATTCTAAGTCTTTTATTGTATGATTTTTTTTACCTTTATTCTTATAGGTTTTACAGTCAGGAGCTTCAGCTGGACTACTGAGAACTATCTTTGACTTATAGGAATGTGTAGATTCTTCCTTTTTGTAATAGGGAAGACACACAATGATCAAAGAAAACAATAAATAATAAAACATTAAAGGGTTACGTAGGTAGGGGCAAAATACCTCTGAGAACACATACAAAGGTAGAGGGAAAAGTGAGCATCGCCTGGCAGCTGCGTCCACATTCCCGCTGCTTAATTAGATACCAGGTTGTCGGGCAGCTTCCTTGCATTACTCTCTTGTTGGTGTCCGCGGGAGGGGGGGAGGAAGGGAGGGAGGGAGGGAAGGAGAGGAAAGGGAAGGAGGGAGGGAAGGAGGGAGAGAAGGAGGAGGAAGGGAAGGAAAGTAGGACCAAAGGAAGAGTGAGAACCAAGGACAGGTTGATTGGTAGGATTGGCTAATATGTCTTGATTTTTTTTTCTTTCTCTCTCTCTCTCTCTCTCTCTCTCTCTCTCTCTCTCTCTTCTCTCTCTCCTCTCTCTCTCTCCTCTCTTCCTCTCTCTCTCTCTCCTCTCTCTCTCTCTCTCTCTCTCTCTCTCTCTCTCTCTCTCTCTCTCTCTCTCTCTCTCTCAAATACCTTTTACTCTTTTTACCTTTTCATCACCTAAACCCAAAATTATATTATTTGACGTGAAGAAAAAAAAAGTCGAAACCACAAGACACACTGAAGACCCAATGTGACAAGGGCGTCTGGTGTTTACAAATGAGTATCTAAATATAATAGATAGATGGTATATAATAAAAGATATTAGATCAAATAAGGCTGGAGGACGAAGACATTTGGAGGAAGAAGAGATGTTGAAAATAGTGAGTCGAGATTAAGTTTTGTGTGTTGCCGAGAAATTAGAACTCTTACAGTGAAAAAAAAATTAATGAAGTTTTAAGGTTTAATTCAAGTGTGTGTGTGTGTGTGTGTGTGTGTGTGTGTGTGTGTGTGTGTGTGTGTGTGTGTGTGTGTGTGTGTGTGTGTGTGTGTGTGTGTGTGTGTGGTGTGTGTGTGTTGTGTGTGTGTGTGTGTGTGTGTGTTATGTGCGACTATACACATCTAATGGAATGTGTATATAGTCCGCCAGCTGATAAACTCCAGTCCACACACACACACACACACACACACACACACACACACACACAGACACACACACACATACCCACACACGCCCCTGTGAGGTACGAAGGATATGAACCTGACGTGTTTACTAACCTAGGTGGCCTCTGTCCCTTATTCCATTATTCTCTCTCTCTCTCTCTCTCTCTCTCTCTCTCTCTCTCTTCTCTCTCTCTCTCTCTCTCTCTCTCTCTCTCCTCTCTCTCTATTGCGCACACACGAGAGAGAGAGGAGAGAGAGAGAGAGAGAGAGAGAGAGAGAGAGAGAGAGAGAGAGAGAGAGAGAGAGAGAGAGAGAGAGAGAGAGAGAGAGGAGAGAGAGAGAGAGAGAGAGAGAGAGAGAGAGAGAGAGAGAGAGAGAGAGAGAGAGAGAGAGAGAGGAGAGAGAGAGAGAGAGAAGAGAGAGAGAGAGAGAGAGAGAGAGAGGGGGGAAATGTGAATGGACTAAAGATAATGAAGGGAAGAGTAGAATAAAAAGAGAAAATGAGGGAAGGAGAACTGAGAATAAAGTGGGAGGAATAGAAAATAGGAGAGGAGGAGGAGGATAATAAAGGGGGAAGAAGAGAAAACGACCAACGAATAAGAGAGGAAGGAACATGGAGGACAAGGAGTGTGAGGTGATTGAGATAAGACCACGAATAAGGAACAGAGAAAGACGCCGATAATATTAGGAGGAAGGGGAAAAAAGTGGAACCAGAAGGGAGAGAGAGAGAGAGAGAGAGAGAGAGAGAGAGAGAGAGGAGAGAGAGAGAGAGGAGAGAGAGAGAAGAGAGATGAGAGAGAGAGAGAGAGAGAGAGAGGAGAAGGAGAAAGAGAGAGGAGAGAGCGAGAGCGAGAGCGAGAGCGAGAGCGAGAGCGAGGGGAGAGCGAGAGCGAGAGAGAGAGAGAGAGAGAAGAGAGAGAGAGAGAGAGAGAGAGAGAGAGAATGAAAAAGTACTGAACAAAGAGATATAAAGAGAAGAGAAGAAAAACAACAAGAAAAAGGAATAAAAAATCAAAATACCAGAAGCGAAAATTAAGCCACAGGAAAAAAAAATAGAAAATACATAGAAGGTTAAAATGTAAAAAAAAGGAAGGAAAGAAAAAAAACCTATAACCCCCCAAAAATATAAATGATGCAAATTATTATGAGACCCAAAATACATGTGTAAGTGAAGGTAGTCCAATAGTAATGACGACAACAACAACAACAATAACAACAACACGAACAACAACATCAGCTGCAAGGATAACGAAAGAAGCTGATGATGATGCAAAAGAGGAAGAAGAAAGAGAAGAAAATGGTGATGATGGTGATTTGATAGAGGGTAACGATGATGGCAATGCGAGTGAAAAGCAGAATGAATAAAGAATAATAGAGAGGATGAAAAAGCATGAAGCACATAAGGATGAAAAGGATAATAAGCCCTATCTCACATACACGATTTAAGAAATTGCGAACACGATTTAAGAAAAGTTGAAAAATCGTGTTGATTCGTGCTCGACCTTGTGGTTTATGCAAATTTCTTAACCAAACACGACCCTCATACGACCAAACACGACCCTCATACGACCCTCATACGACCTTCATACGACTGAACACGACACTCATACGACCGTCATAAGATATTCATACGATACAACACGATTTAACCTCATTTAACACGACCCCAATACGACTGTCATACGACCAAACACGACTGTCATACGGCGCCCATACGACTTAACACGAATCAACACGACCGCCATACGATTAAACACGAATCATTACGATGTCCATACGACTACAAAAATAAACACGATCTCCATACGACTGAGCAAGACCTTCATACGACATATTTTTGTTTATTTTGGTCACGTGGGTCATCTATCTATAATAATATAAGCGAAAGTGTGTGTGTATGTCTGTGTGTGTGTGTGTGTGTGTGTGTGTGTGTGTGTGTGTGTGTGTGTGTGTGTGTGTGTGTGTGTGTGTGTGTGCTATAGGTTCCGCCCCCCGTGGCGCAATCCCATCATATGGCACAGTTTTGGAACCAGGTTGACTAGGGGAAGGTTTTAAGGCCATTTTGGGTATGATCCGATCACTTTTTTTTCAACACGACTGAACGCGACTGAACACGATCTTCATACGACTGAACACGATCTTCATACGATTGAACACGACTGTCATACGACCTTCATACGACCTTCATACGACTGAACACGACTTTTCAGCTCGGCTTAAATCGTGTTATAAATTTTTGCATTGCAAAAATTTATAACACGATTTAAGCCGAGCTGCGACATCCATACGACCGCGCGCGATCGACCACGACTTAACACGAATGAACACGAATGAGTGCGCGACCTTCATACGTTCTAACACGATTTAAGGAAAAACGTTAAATCGTGTTCATTCGTGTTCAGATTCGTGAATGTGAGATAGGGGCTTAAGATACAAAGAGGAATGAAAGGTAACACTCGCTCAAGTCGCAGTCAGGCGAAAAATTTGATAAATATCCCTCACATTGGAAAAAAACACCTTTGACCTTTGTCGAAATACAGCGAAATTCATGAAATAAATGCGGTGTTGAAAAAAAACCTACAGAACAATTAAGTTAGTTATCAAAAACGCGGGAAAACTTGTACTCGTACTGATGTCAGAAACGTCTACTGGTCATCAACTGTGTGACTGTGCTTGTACACTTTGAAAAAGAATAATATGTATTTTTCTTATTTTTTACTTTAAGAATTATGAAGCGTTAATGCCCACACACACACACACACACACACATTGCTGTCTTGACACCCTGCTACAGGAGTCGTTGAGTCCCCTGCAGCGTCGTGGTCCCGGCGCCCACTGTGCACCTGCCCCCCTGCCAACAGCAACAACAACCCCGGGTTGGAACACTCACCTGAAGTTGGAGCAGGGATGAATGATCCAGTGGCCGGCAGCTTTTTGCCTGATGCGCTCCTTCATGAGGGCTTTCTTGGAGCCGAACAGCTTCATGGCCAATCTGTTGTCGGTGGGCTGGAAGAGCGCCTGCAGCTGGTTTTTGAGGAAGGATGGTTTAGACTCTATCCCGGGCGCTCCCGCGCCCCCGACACAGAGCTGCCCGGGTCCCAACTCTTCCTTGGGCGTGCCATAGAGCGACACATCGTCGCCTCCGAAGTGCACTTTGCTCACATCTCGATAATTCATCTCTGGCAAGATGCAGTCGTTCACAAACGCAGTTTCATCCTCGAGGGCGGTGACGAGCGAGTCGGTGCATGTGGTGGTCTCCACGGAGATCTTGATATCGTCCTTGAGAGTGGCGGAGCGAGGGGACCGCACCTCCTCCTCCGAGCCGGTCAGTGGGCCCGTGACAGCCACGCGCCCGTTGGCCAGCCGAAGACTAGGCAGGCGCTGGGCGCGGCGCCCAACGCTCCCGCCTCCGTTGGTGCTGGAGCCGTCCCTCGCCGACCCGCCCGTATCCGAGGCACCGCCCCCGTTGGCCACGGAGCCCATAGCTCCTCCCCCTGACGTGATGGACCCCGCCCCGCTACCCGACACTCCTCGACACTTTCCCACCGCACTGCCAGTGCTGCTGCTGGTGCTGCCGCCCCCTGCCCCGCCCCCAGGCCCTCCCCCAGCCACGCCCCCACCACCGCCCCTGGCTGTCCCGAAGCCACTGCCGGATAGCGAGCCTGACCCCAGGTCAGCATCGCGGTACTCGCCGAGCTCACGATCGCTGTCCCTGAAAAGAAGAAAAGAGGCCAATTAATAATCATAATAGAGCCAAGACCATAAATCACAAGTTATGTTACTCCTTACCACTGCTATGTACCTTACTCACGGACGTACAAACGCACTCGAACACACACACACATACACACACACACGCACACACACACACACACACACACACACACACACACACACATACACATACACACACACACACACACACGCACACACACACACACACACACACACACACACACACACACACACACACACACACACACACACACACACACACACACACACACACACACACACACACACAGTTACTCAATTTATCCATACTTGTTTATATGAACAACAAAAAAAAAACAGAATCTATATTTTCGGAATCAGCCACCCTCACCACCACCGGTTTGAGGACTTAACAACACACTCTCCTCAGACCCTTCTTTACACAGCCTTAAATACTTCAGTAGTGTAAACATTCCTCTCCTTCCTATCATGAGCTCCGTCACCTAGGTCAAACCCTTCCCCACACCTGTAGTCATTCAAGATGTCCCCACCGATATTTTTTTTTATTATTACGTTACGGCTGCATTCATGAGCAAAACAAAAATACCACAGGGGCACTCGGGTGTTATATTACGTATTTCAACCAGTAGGCTTGGCTGAACCTTAATGTAATTTGAGCGTCTGTAAACTTTTATGTTGTGAACTCGAGACTGATTGATCAGACAACTGATTTGCGACGGCGGAAGAGGAAGAGAGGGAGGAATGTCTGGCATGAAGAAGAAGCGTGAGGGAAGACAAATGGAGGAGTGGGAAGCAGGTCACGAGGGCAAAGTGCAGGAGGAAGGGAGGAGAGAGAAGAGAGAGAGAGAAGGAGACGAGAGAGAGAGAGAGAGAGAGAGAGAGAGAGAGAGAGAGAGAGAGAGAGAGAGAGAGAGAGAGAGAGAGAGAGAAGAGAGAGAGAGAGAGAGAGAGAGAGAGGAGAGAGAGAAAGAGAAGGAGAGAGAGAGAGGGACGAGAGAGAGAGAGAGAGAGAGAGAGAGGAAGAGAGGAGAGAGAGAGAGAGAGAGAGGGGCATAGGAAGCAGGGAGGTGGAGGTATCAGGAACAGAAGATGGGAAAAGAGAAGCAAGGAGGAGACGAGAGCGAAACGGAAGGGAGAAAAATGAAGAGAAGAGAAGAGAAGCAGGTGGAAAGGGTTTGAGGAGGAAGAAAAATACGAAGGAGATGAGGTATGCAAGGAGGATGAGGAGGTGGGGAAAGGAAGGAGGAATATAAGGAGAGATAAAGGGGAAGACAAGGGAGAGAGGGTGGGGAGATCTATAAGGTGGGAGAGGGGAAGGCAAGGAGAGGGAAAGGGGGGAGGGAGATCTATAAGGAGGGAGAGGGGAAGGCAAGAAGGGGAAAGGGGGGAAGAGAGGACAAGGAGCGGGAGGGGGAGAGACGGAGAATGTGGGTGAAGATTATCAAGATAAATTGGAGCATTGAGAGAAGTGAGAAGAGACAAGAAAGACTGGAGGAGGAGGAGGAGGAGGAGGAGGAGGAGGAGGATTTTTTACATAGGATTACATAGGAGTAACAGACACCAGGAGACCTATTGGTCCATAGCGAGGGTATCTGCTGAACTACATACTACTAACTATCAACTACTTGTAAGAAAACAGTTGGAAAAAGATACCATGTCCCTAAAGAGGATGGGAACATGGAAGTTCCATAGTGCAGAATGATAGGATATGAAAAATACTAACTACAACTACCACTACCACTACAACTAATCGATACGGGGGACTAGATACGAATTCGCACTATCAATACCCATTTACTTTACAGTGTGCGTCAAGTCTGTTTTTGAATGTAGTTATTGTGTTGGCTCCGACAACATTTGCTGGTAACTTGTTCCATCGATCAACGACTCTAACATTGAAATAATTTTTACGGAGATCGGTGATGCAACGTTGACCGTTTATTTTTAAAAACATTATTTCTTTTTGTCACTTGAGTTGAAAGCTCGAATAGGTTCTCTTGATTAATGACATCAAAACCTTTTAGGATCTTAAAAGGTTTTCTATCAAGTCCCCACGGATTCTACGATCCTTTAAGGAAAACATATTAAGTTTCCGCAGTCTCTCTTCATAAGATGAATTTCGCAGAGATGGAATTTGTTTGGTTGCTCTTCTTTGCACTGATTCCAATTTGGCTTGATCTTTTACGAAACAGGGCGACCAGAATTGAACGGCATATTCCAAGTGCGGCCTAACCAAGGACGTGTATAATTGTGTCATTACTTTCGGCGTTTTATGTTCAAAGTTACGTTTAATAAAGCCCAACATCATATTTGCCTTTTTACTGGCAGCTAGGCAATGCGAACAGGAGGAGGAGGAGGAGGAGGAGGAGGAGGAGGAGGAGGAGGAGGAGGAGGAGGAGGAGGATAGAGAGAGAAGGATGAAGCACGGAATCGAAGGACATGGAAGAAAGCATGGAAACGGAGCTGGAAAAGAGAACATGGTAATCCTTATACATAAATATACAAAACAGTAATTTTTCTTTAATAATCCTTAAGTAAAACAAATAAAAAAATAGGAAAATAGAAAAAAAGCAGAAAAAGATGACCATTATTTTACATTTTTCCTTTTTTTTCACTTTATTGTATTTGTTCTACTTTTTTTAATAGTATTTTTCTACGTTTTATTTACGCAAACATTAGCGAAACAGAAAACGTAAGTGTATTCTCATAACCCTTGGCATTTATAGTAGTAAGTCCATTGCCACACGTTGCCACTCAAATCAAGGCATCGTAAGGTAGTCGTAAGAGAAAGAAAAGAAAGGGAAAAAGGATAGGGAAAAAGGAGAGAAAAAAGGGAAAAAGAAAGGGAAAACGAAAGGGAAAAAAGAGAGAAAAGGGAAAAAAGAGAAAAGGAGAGAAAAGGGAAAAAGAAAGGGAAAAAAGAGAGAAAAGGGAAAAAGAAAGGGAAAAAGGAGAGAAAAGGGAAAAAGAAAAGGAAAAAAGGAGGAGAAAAGGGAAAAAGAAAAAGGAAAAAGAAGAGAAAAGGGAAAAGAGAGGGAAAAAGGAGAGAGAGAAAAGGGAGAAAGAAAGAAAGAAAAAGGAGAAAAAAAAGGGAAAAAAGAAAGGGAAAAAAGGAGAGAAAAGGGAAAAAAGAAATGGAAAAAAGGAGAGAAAAGGGAAAAAGAACAGGAAAAAGGAGAGAAAAAAAGGGGGAAAAGGAGAGAAAAAGGAGAGAAAAAGGGGAAAAGAAAGGGAAAAGGAGAGAAAAAAGGAAAAAGAAAGGGAAAAAAGGAGAGAAAAGGGAAAAAGAGGGAAAAGGGGAGAGAGAAAAGGGAAAAAGAAAGGGAAAAAGGAGAGAAAAGGGAAAAAGAAAGGGAAAAAGGATAGAGAAAAGGGAAAAAGAAAGGGAAAAAAAAGAGAAAAGGGAAAAAAGAAAGGGAAAAGGGTAGAGAAAAGGGAAAAAGAAAGGGAAAAAAGGAGAGAAAAGGGAAAAAAAAAAAAAGAAAGGGAAAAAGGAGAGAAAAGGGAAAAAAGAAATGGAAAAAAGGAGAGAAAAGGGAAAAAGAACAGGAAAAAGGAGAGAAAAAAGGGGAAAAGGAGAGAAAAAGGAGAGGAAAAGGGGAAAAGAAAGGGAAAAGGAGAGAAAAAAGGAAAAAGAAAGGGAAAAAGGAGAGAAAAGGGAAAAAAGAGGGAAAAGGGGAGAGAAAAGGGAAAAAGAAAGGGAAAAAGGAGAGAAAAGGGAAAAAGAAAGGGAAAAAAAGGATAGAGAAAAGGGAAAAAGAAAGGGAAAAAAAAAGAGAGAAAGGGAAAAAAGAAAGGGAAAAGGGTAGGGAAAAGGGAAAAAAGAAAGGGAAAAAGGAGAGAAAAGGGAAAAAGAAAGGGAAAAAAAAAGAGAGGAAAAGGGGGAAAAAAGAGAGAGAAAAGGGAAAAAAAGGAGAGAGAAAACGGAAAAAGGAAAAAAAAGGGAAAAAGGAGAGGGAAAAAGAAAGGGAAAAAAAGAGAGAAAAGGGAAAAAGAAAGGGAAAAAGGAGAGAAAAGGGAAAAAGAAAGGGAAAAAGGAGATAAAAAAGGGAAAAAGAAGGGGAAAGGAGAGAAAAGGGAAAAAGAAAGGGAAAGAGTGAATACCAATGCAGAGTGAATGGCAGTCACGCTTATGTCAGGGGAGAGAGAGAGAGAGAGAGAGAGAGAGAGAGAGAGAGAGAGAGAGAGAGAGAGAGAGAGAGAGACGAGAGAGAGAGAGAGAGAGAGAGAGAGAGAGAGCAGAGAGAGAAGAGAGAGAGAGAGAGAGAGAGAGAGAGAGAGAGAGAGAGAGAGAGAGACCTCAGACCCTCGACTTGTTTATTGCGATCCTTCGTGATGGTTTGTCGAGGTCTTCTGAAGGCGACGAAGGGAGGAGAGAAAGAGGGTGTATGTGAGAGAGAGAAGAAAAAAAGTAAAAAAAATAATTCTTGCTATTTTTAGGGATTCTCTCTCTCTCTCTCTCTCTCTCTCTCTCTCTCTCTCTCTCTCTCTCTCTCTCTCTCTCTTCTCTCTCTCTCTCTCTCTCTCTCTCTCTCTCCTTCTGTACCTTAATTCCTCACTTTTCCTATTTCATCACTACTTTCCTCTTCCTGATAAAAAAAAAAAAATGTCCCAACTTACATTTCAATAAAAAAATAAAAAAATAAGACTGAAGAAAAACATAAGATTCTACGATATATCAATGCATGAGAGAGTTTTGCGTCATGGTACCGGGAGAATGGAATCAAGGTCTTAAGGAGAGTGTGTACGGGTGAGTTGGCAATGATAACAGGATTCAGTGGGCGACAAAAGGAGAGTCTTCAGTGGTGTCCAGAAGCCTTTGTGTGCAGGGTTCGAATCCAGCTTGGGGAATCAGTCTTTTTATCCTCTATCTTTACCTTATTTTTATCTTTTTTTATTTTCGTCTACTTCGTTATTCTTCCTTCTACCTTCTATCCTTCCTTCCTTCTTATTCTTTCTCTTATTTTCGTCTACTTTCTCATATCTTCCTTCCCCTTCTTCTTCTCTCTCTTTACTTTGTCTAATTCCTCGTTGTTCCTCCTTCTCTCTTCCTTTCTTCTTCTTCCATTTTCTCTTTTCTTCGTCTACTTCATCGTTATCCCTCCTTCTATCTTCTATCCTTCCTTCCTTTTTCCTTCTTTTTTCTTCTTATCTACCTTCGTATTTTTTCCAGTGTACTTCTATTTTCTCTCTTTTTTTTCGTTCATAGTTTATTTTCAATTTTGATTCCTTAATCTTTCACTTCTTGTTCCTTTCGTTATCTATTTATGCTCTTTTACCCTCCTCCTCATCTTTATCTTCCTTATCTATGTCCCCTTATTCTTTCTCCTTCTCTGTCTTCTTATTCCTCCTCCTTCTCCTCCTCCTCCTCCTCCTCCTCCTCTCCTCCTCTCCTCCTCCTCCTCCTCCTCCTCCTCTTCATCAATAAAAGCAGTTGTGGTTTCCGAGGCAGCCTTCGTCACAGTGTTTCGAGAAGAGAGTTCAAGCCGCCGGTGTGAAAGAGTGGAGTGCGCGACAAAGCCTACCACCTCACTCCCTTGTTCTTTTTTCGGGGAAGGATGATGATAAGAAAGACGATAGGTGTTACGTCTTATATTCAACTTTTCTTCTCTATGGCTCATTTTATTTGCTTTCATTTACCATTTAACTCTTTTTCCACTTATTCTTTCCCTAATCCCTTACGACCAATGTTTCCCCAATTGCAGTTTAATTGTCTAATATTATGATCCAAAGTGAGAATATAGGATCAGTGGTAGAGGATTTGTACTGCATATGTAGAGAGACATTAACATTACTACTATTACTACTACATTACTACTACTTACTACACATTAAAGAGAGGTAGAGAAGAGAGAGGAATGCCAAGATGAAATGCGATAGATTTTATTCTATTTCCTGAGAAGTAGAAACAAAATGACTTCACGCAGTTTTTTTTAATGAAGGTGACGATAATTATACAACTTACCAAACCTATACAAAATCACGTCAGCTCATTGTTTCATTAGCTATACATTAACACCAAGGACCAAGAATACCATTAACACCATTAGCAATATATTAACCCATTATATAATTATCAAGGCAAGAAGAGGAAGATCTAGCGTGGGATGGGAGGTTGTAGGAGGAGATGAGATGCCAACCAAAGGGAAGGGAGGATAAAAGGCGAAGATTTGTGGGTTAGATTCGGGAGGGAAAACGTGGAGAGGGCGTGGGCAGATCGTGTGAGGGTCGTGTGTGGTGCGTGTTGGAGGGAAAGCTAAGGAGTAATGGGGAAGAAGGAAGTGAAGGTAAGTAGAAAGAGGGAAAGAATGGGTGAGTAGGAGGAAGGGGGAGGTAGTCTAGATTAATGGGGAAGAGGGAAGTGGAGAGAGGGAAAGAAAGGGTGAGTGGGAGGGGAGAGGGAGTGTAGATAAATGAGGGGAATACGTAGGTGTAAAAAATAGGAGTAATGTGATGGTAGCAAGAAAAGGTACATGAAAGTTTGAGTGAAGGATGGAGAGAGAGAGAGAGAGAGAGAGAGAGAGAGAGAGAGAGAGAGAGAGAGAGAGAGAGAGAGAGAGAGGAGATGAGAGAGAGAGAGAGAGAGAGGAGAGAGAGAGAGAGAGAGGAGAGAGAGAGAGAGAGAGAGAGAGAGAGAGAGAGGATGAGAGAGAGAGAGAGAGAGAGAGAGAGAGAGAGAGAGAGAGAGAGAGAGAGAGAGAGAGAGCATGTAACTGTTGGAAAGGGAGAAATATGACTGCTCTCACACACATCCCCACCATAGATCAAGGCAACACTTCCTCCGCGCCGACCCAGAAATGAACCAGAAAGAGAGAAAAATTACATAGGAGGAATGCAAGAAGGATGTGGAAGTGGAGGAGGAAAGGAGGATAAGGAGATGGAGGAGGAAAGGAGGATAAGGAGGTGGAGGAGGAAAGGAGGATGAAGAGGTAGAGGAGAAAAGGAGGATGAGGAGGTGGAGGAGGAAAAGAGGATGAGGAGGTGGAGGAGGAAAGGAGAACTATAAGGAGGTGGAGGAGGAAGGGAGAACTATAAGGAGGTGGAGGAAGGGAGAACTATAAGGAGGTGGAGGAAGGGAGAACTATAAGGAGGTGGAGGAAGGGAGAACTATAAGGAGGTGGAGGAGGAAGGGAGAACTATAAGGAGGAGGAGGAGGAAGGGAGAACTATAAGGAGGGAGATGAAGGGAGAACTATAAGGAGGTGGAGGAGGAAGGGAGAACTATAAGGAGGTGGAGGAGGAAGGGAGAACTATAAGGAGGTGGAGGAGGAAGGGAGAACTATAAGGAGGTGGAGGAGGAAGGGAGAACTATAAGGAGGTGGAGGAGGAAGGGAGAACTATAAGGAAGTGGAGGAGGAAGGGAGAACTATAAGGAGGTGGAGGAGGAAGGGAGAACTATAAGGAGGTGGAGGAAGGGGAACTATAAGGAGGTGGAGGGAGGAAAGGAGAAACTATAAGGAGGTGGAGGAGGAAGGGAGAACTATAAGGAGGTGGAGGAGGAAGGGAGAAACTATAAGGAAGTGAGGAAGAAGGGGGGAACTAAAGGAGGTGGAGGAGAAAGGGAAGAACTATAAGGAGGTGGAGGAGGAAGGGAGAACTATAAGGAGGTGTGGAGAGGAAGGGGAGAACTATAAGGAAGGTGGAGGAGGAAGGGGGAACTATAAGGGGAGGTGGAGGAAAGGGAAAGGGAGAACTATAAGGAGGTGGAGGAGGAAGGGAGAACTATAAGGAGGTGGAGGAGAAGGGAGAACTATAAGGAAGTGGAGGAGGAAGGGAGAACTATAAGGAGGGAGGAACTATAAGAAGGAAGGAGAGAAAGAACTATAATAAGAAAGAGGAAGGAACTATAAGGCGGAGGAGGAGGAAGACAAGATGAGGAAGGGGGGGAGGAGGGAGGACTATAGAAGAACAATAGAACAATAATAAATAATAGAACAATAACTTTAGAACAAGCCTACGTGAGGAGAAATATTATAAAACTTGAAATAGTATACGTGAGGAGAAATATTATAAGACTTGAAATAATATGACGTGAATTGAAATATTATAAGACTTGAAATAGTATACGTGAAGAGAAATATTATAAGACTTGAAATAGTATACGCGAAGAGAAATATTATAAGACTTGAAATAGTATACGTGAATTGAAATATTATAAGACTTGAAATAATATGAAATAATATGACGTGAATTGGAATATTATAAGACTTGAAATAGTATACGTGAAGAGAAATATTATAAGACTTGAAATAGTATACGCGAAGAGAAATATTATAAGACTTGAAATAGTATACGTGAATTGAAATATTATAAGACTTGAAATAATATGAAATAATATGACGTGAATTGAAATATTATAAGACTTGAATTAACGTGAATGAATATTATAAGACTGAAATAAATGAAAAATGACGAAAATATTATAAGACTTGAAATAGTATACGTAAAGAGAAATATTATAAGACTTGAAATAGTATACGTGAAGAGAAATATTATAAGACTTGAAATAGTATACGCGAAGAGAAATATTATAAGACTTGAAATAGTATACGTGAATTGAAATATTATAAGACTTGAAATAGTATACGTGAATTGAAATATTATAAGACTTGAAATAATATGACGTAAATACAAATATTATAAAACTTGAAATAGTATACGCGAAAAGAAATATTATAAAACTTACATATTTCTACTAACTACGAAATGACTGGAACTGTAATAAAGTGACAATGTAGGCCTTTTAATACTTTATCTCGTATCATTTATTCGTATATTATCATTACTGTCATTTTCAAAATTTACTGCCATTAAAATTTTGGACTCGACATCACAAAATATTACTATCATTATTATTATTATTATTATTATTATTATTATTATCTATTTAGCTATTTCATATATTTTTGTACGTACTAGTCCAGATGAAATGAAGAGAGGATGAGGAAAAATAATGTGGAGTTTTGATAAGACTTTTTTTTTTTTTAGTTTGCCTATTACGATGAAAATCTGATAACAAAGGAGAGGAGGAGGAGGAGGAGGAGGAGGAGGAAGGGGGAGGAGGAGGGGAGGAGGAGGAAGATAAGAGCGATTGAATAATAGAACAAGATTAGAAGGAGGAAAAGAAAGAGAAAATAGACGAGAAAATAAATAAAATCAAGATAAGATAATTAAATGACATTAAACAAAAATTCATTACCACCTTTTTTTCACCTTCCTATCAACAGTATTTTTTTTTTTTTTTCTTCTCTCTCTCTCTCTCTCTCTCTCTCTCTCTCTCTCTCTCTCTCTCTCTCTCTCTCTCCTCTCTCTCTCTCTCTCTCTCTCTCCCTCTCCCTAGCCTCCTCCTTTTTCCCAAAAAAACTGAAACCCA
>JACEEZ010007602.1:0-35000 GCA_016584305.1 Chionoecetes opilio
GGCATGTTAAATTAAGTAAACGCCACTGATGCGTGTATTATGAGAAAAAAGTTAGGTTTAGATATAAATATGAGTATTAAAGCAGAAAAAGATGGATACCTGAAATCTAAAAAAAAGTAATAATAAAAATCAAAAGGTGAAACAAAAAGTATTTTTTTTTTTTTTAGCTACCTACGTAGATAACAGTAAAAGTCGGCCAGAAACAACTTTTTTTTTCTGTTTACAGACGTGTGTTGGCGTTAATACTTACATTCTACATCCATGATTTCAGGAAAGTTAGAAGGGGCTATCTGGATAGTCTGTGTCATTTTGTGTCTTCATCTGTGTCATATTATGGCTATAAAATGAACAAATTACAAAAATATCTACAAAGTGGCTACCAACAGTTAGAGTCGCCATCTAGTGTTTATTTACTGAGTGTCGTACCCGCTGTCGTCGTCGCCCGAGAAAAAAAACGCGTAGTGAAATTTGAAAACCGTATATACTTGCAGCTACAAAGCATAAACAAACGCTGAAACAGGGTAGATTATACAGTCATGATATAAAATTACTGTGTATTATCTTCAGTGGCCACATAAAAATCAGTAGTAATGCTATAAATTCGTAATATGTGGGCGCCTTGCGACATATCACTGCAGGTGACGACTTCACTGTTATCTACGGTAGGTAGGTAGTACACAAGCTCGGACCCGTTTTTTAAACCCCCACACAAAAGACATTCAACAACAAGATACCTCACTCCTGGGTGCCCTGTGGTGCGCGTGAAATCGACCTCCGCCGTGCGGCAGGGGGTTAACCAGTCCTGCTGCCCATTCACTTGCTGCATATAGTCAATATAGTCAATAATCAATATAGTCAATAATCATATAGACTATGGTTTATCAGTGATATAACGTTATCTTCGTAAATGTTTGTTCTATAATATATATCAAATAAAAAAACAGTAAAAACACGCTAAAGAAATGCCCATTACGAGACTGAAGAAAATATGCATGAACTTATTATTCACTTCAACTCTTCCCATTTAAAACTTTGGCAGTCAACATTTACAATGAAACATATCAATAGAAGCGCCAATTTTATTAACTTTCCATTGAGATATTTCGTTTTCTGATAAATGAATTAGAACCATGCATAAATTAGCGTAACTAAATAAATAAAATCATCAATCGGGTAATTTCCCCGATTGATGATGTTCTATTTATTTAGTTACGCTAAAAATTTTAGGCATGGTGCTAATTCATTTATCATAAAACATATATAAGTGAATAAATACATCATCATCGGGAAATTTACCGATTGAATGATTTTATTTATTTAGTTAAGCGGTAATGTTATGCTTGTTCGTACTTCATTTAACGACAAAACCGAGAATATGTCACTGAAATGCTTAATAACATTGCGCTTCTATTGATATTTTCATGGTAAAATGTTGACTTCGCAAAGTTTTAAATGCGAAGAGTTGAACTGAATATTCTTTGGTCATATGCAGTACGTGATGGGGCCAGCAGACTGTCTGTTTAAACACCTGCCGCACGCGGCGCCACCGTCGCGATAAACATAAGTTGCATTGAGGTGGACCGCGGAGTGAGGTATATTGTTGTTGTAGGCCCAGTTCTTCTCGATGTTGTGCCAAGTTGCATGAACCAGTTCTTTCAGTTCAGGTTGGGGTTCTTGGGATTCCGGTTGGGTTCGCGTGTCACAAATGGACGCAAAAACCCGTTTGTTTGTTTACAGACATACTCACTGGCGAGGCAATTTCAGAGAGAGATGAGAGAGAGAGAGAGAGAGAGAGAGATAGATGCGTAGAGAGGGAGAGAGAGATAACGCGAGGGGAGAAATAACAAGAGAAGAGATAACGAGGATAACGCGAGAGAGAGAGAGAGAGACCTATGCAGCGCTACATCATGGCTATGCGGGCTGTGTCGGCTTGTTGCCGGGTACGTATCGGCACCGCGGCAGGGCGCTGGTTTCGGCAGAATCGGATGAAGCCTATGTCGTCCTGCAGCGGCATCTGTATAGCGGCCAATTATTGATAAATCTCGTACAGCCCCAACACGTCTTCCTTGACTCGCCCAGGATAATATATTAAGTGATGTGACATGATGTCTGGGCCGAAGGACTTAAGTAAGGGTTCAAAGCCGATTAAGGATAATTGTAATTATTACAGGTGCTGATCGTACCAGGGCAGGATCTAGCTGCCTGTCCACTCGGCCCGTTGATTCGAAGCCAATCTTCAAAATATTTACGATTGTTAGTGAACGCCGCGGCCTACCTTTACTGCTCTCACAGGCCTCTCGGCGAGGATCGGACTTCATCTACTCCCACGAAGACTTATAAAGGTACGTAAGGAACGGGTGATCATCTTTCGAGATGATCAATACTCAAAGTATTATCCAGAGTTATAAACAACAGCCTCAGGCTAGAGCCACACGGAATGGAAGCTGCTATTTTGTTTGTGTTTTCACAGTTGAATTAGCACATGGTAAATTCTAGAGTCCTTTCTCGCTCTATTAGTGTGTTTTTTTTTTTCTCCGACCTTAACAATATCATTTCAGATATCTCTAACACGTAAATATAAAGTGGGGTGAGCTGCCACCATTCACCCCCCTGGCCCCGCTAAATTGGACCCCATCCCTGGATCCCCCAAAATAATATTAGCTAATCTAACCTCACTATAACCACCAAAAACCTTACCAAATACCTCCTACGGGGAAAAAAAGGAACCTTTTTTTATTGCGGAAACTAGAATTTTACCAGGTTACGGTTAGGTGTATATTGAGGTAATGTTAGTAATTCAGTTTTTGGGTCCCCTTGCTAGGAGGTTATTAGTGAGGTTCGGCTTTGGTTATAGTGAGGTTAGGCCTAGGTTCTAGTGAGGTTAGGCTAGGTTATAGTGGAGGTTAGGCTAGGTTTTAGTGAGGTTTAGAATAGTATATTTACCATAGTATATTTTTGAGGGTTGCAGGGAGTCTTTTAGGGGGGAGGATGGGTGAAGGGGGCAGCTATCCCCCACTTTATGATTACGTGTTAGATATCACAAGTTATCTGTTGAAGGTACTGGAGAAAACCCCCGCTAATCAAGGGCGGGAAAGGACTCTAGAATTAGTACCGCTTCAGGGAGTTAAGTTATATGTCTGTGTAGAAGATGTTTACTTGTGATTGGTTCTACTGTAATGCAGTTTAAGCATTAACAGAGGCACGAGTATTAACCGGTCCTAAGTTATCGAACTGACATTTGCAGGCATTTCTAATACCCTATAACCCGACGAAATTGAGATATAACACTGGGGGGGTCTGTAGGGGCGATCCGCGCCCACGTCGGCGCGGCCAGCGCGGTTATGAATGATAGTAATCAGTGCCCGGCCTAGGTTATTAACTACGGGGTGGGGGTCTGGGATAGACCGCGCGCAGCCCCCCAGTTATGTCAGTAGAATTTTGGTCATAGAGCTAGGATATGTACTAACTGCGTTTTACTGTGATTGTGATGAATGGGTGTCTGATGTAGCTTTGGTACAGCATACTGACCCTACGGGCTAATATTTAGAACATGACTGTGTCTGGATTCAAGTATTTTTCACCTTTCTACTGTTTCCTATAGGTGAGGGGAGAAAGAGTGTGCTAAGTAACAATGAAATGTTGGGTGGGCACATTAAAATTTCTCTTAGCCTGAGGTTTAGTTTTTTAAGGGCAAGACTAAGTTAGTTAGTTTTAAGGGCAAGGCTAAGGTTAGTTAGTTTGAGGTTTAAGTTAAGTTAGTTTAATGGTTTGAATGAGGTAACTATTTTGCATAGAGCTTTACCAATGGAGTGTTTTCCATGTCACCCGTCTAAAAAAGTTGTATTTTTGAAATGTTGTCACGCATTGTTTTGTAACTGTCACTCTTCCATTTAAATAGAAGCAACACCTGCCTCGGTTCTACTGCAGTTTTACTACATTACATAGGCCGTAATTAGATCACCCGTATTCAACCTTGTAAATACTGACCATTAGCACTATTTTCAAGATATTTTTGGTACTTCAACCATTAATTGAGTATGTGGATAAATTGTTCTATCCTATGTAATTCTTATGTGTTAAGATGATGGTCTTTTTGTAAAAATTGTCGAAATCCTCATTTTGCAGTTATAATTCCCCATTACTCTTGATCCAGGTTAGCTACGCAACCAATGTCCTGGGTTAGGTAGGTGGGGGTTTATTTTACACACATCTGTGCTGATCTCAATTCTAGGTAAAGATGCATTGTGTCTGGATTTTGGTAAGTGTAAATTTTTAGTTTTATGCACACCGCCCCGAAAATGCAGAATAAGGTTGTAGAAAAACATAATAAATTCGTAAATGACCAAAGTTTAGGATACTATAAGGATTACTAATAATCCCTTTCTCTCTCAACTTCACAGGAGTTGTGCAATGCAAATATTTTAAGTAAACATAAAATAGTTGTTAGACATCTTTTTCATCCATTATGACTTGCCACCCAACATTCTTTGTATTGTGGTCTATTATATGGTCTTTGTATTGTGTCAGTGGTTCCCAGAAATTGAAAACGGGGGGCCATATATATATAATTATAGATATATATATATGGTATATTTTATTTTTTATTTTTTATTATATATATAAGTAGTATATAAGTGACTAGATATATATATATATATTTATTATATATATATATATATTATATCATTATAAAAAAAAAAAAATATAAAAATCTTAAAATCTTAAAACTATAAAAAAAATAAACAGTATGAAAAAAAAAAGAAAAAAAAAAAATATATAAAACTCTAATATAATAAATAATACCAATCTATATAAATAAATTATGTATACAAGCAAATACAAAATATATATAGATATATTAATCTTATATATAGATATAAGTATATATAGTATATATATTATAATAGACGGATATATACTATATACTTATTATATATATATATCTATCTATATATATATATTGTACTAGTTATATGTCTAGTATATATACATATATAGTATATATATATATATATATTAAGGTAGATATAAGCGCGCGGATCAAGAAATAATAATGACGAAAATCGCAGTGAAATTAGATAATAGTGTAAAAAATAAAAAATGTATAAAATCGCTATAAATAAAAAAATTACAAAATATATATCCAAAAATAAAAAATAATAAAAATTAGAGTGCAAATTAAAAAAAATACGGATTTTAAATAAAAATTCTTACTTTATTAATTACGAAATAATAATAAAAAAAATAAAATCCTACCCCCCCCCGAAAAAAAAAAAAGCATCACAACAATTTAAATACAATTTGTTTCATCTAATCTATCTATCTATCTATCTATCTTTATCTATCTATCTATCTATCTATCTATCTATCTATCTATCAACTCTACGATCTATATCTATCTGTCTATCTATCTATCTATATATATATATATATAGATATATTATGTATATATATATATATATATATTATATGTTATCTATATATAGTATATATGTAATATATGCGTATATAGTATAACGGGGTATTGGTGCTTATCTATATATATATTGGGTTTATATTATTTTTTTGCAAAGGGGGGGGGGGGTGTCATGGCCTCATGGCCCTCCCCCCTCGGTAACGTCCATGCTCTCGGGTTTAGTATTGTATTGTAATGTGTAATTTGAAGTGATTGCAGGTTGAACAATCTCTCTGTGCGAGATTATTGGCCGATAGAACAATAAGAAATCTACAAAGCGATTTATTGTAGAACTTTTTGACAGTGCATCGGATCATGAAAAATCTAATCTTAGTTTTCTTTCAGAGCAACTTGTGATCCAAAGCCTTTTAGGTGTGAAGAGCACCAACATGTGAGCATAGGCACATGGTCTTCATCCCAAGATGTTTGTATCTTTAATGAAACAGAAGAGGAACACCAGTGGCTTGCTGTCACAGGACACGCCCTCCTGCACATCTGACAGATGTGGAATTCTAATTAATTTTAATCACATTTGCTATAAGGTTGAGACTTAACACCTCTGGTTGTATAGTTCTTCAGTGGTTAGGTAGAACCTGATAATTTTTCTGATGCATTTCGTTATCTTTTAACCTTAACCTACGCTAAAACCTAATTTACGGATTGATAGACTTTCAGCTACATTTTCCTCTTCTTTCTGTTTAACGTCAATTTCCCCATAATGTCTTATGAGGATAGACGTCGTGCTACTTATCCAATTTTATTCATGGCGTTCATCATTTAGAGTGCACATCTCAATATTCATGACTTTTCACATATGTACATAGTTCATGAATAGTGCCTGAGCAGGATAACAGAGCCATAAGAGTCTTCCCTGTTATAACTATACGTATGGGTAAATTGATAATATTTTATTGATAAATTATTATTTATTAGTGCCGACCGGGTACATTTGGTCCTTCACGACCGGTTCTATTCGGCCCCATTTTCGCTTTGGTGGTTTGTTTCATATAATAAGAGTGTAACAGTTTTGAATATCCATGTAGTAACACCATTTAACAGTTTCTAGTATTAATCTGAATATAAATATCGATATTTACTGAACCAGAAACCAAAATAGAAATGAGTAAAATGAACAGCAAAAAAAGTTGCGGCAAAGTTGTTTACAAATCAGCTGATTTGGCAACTTTCATGGGTTCAAAATACGAGACTGAGTACATTCTTGTAAATAAGCGTATATAATAGTGTTTTTTTCCTCTACTTTACATAAAATATCAAAAATGCTCTATCTTGTCGTATTTTCATATGATCAATGCTCAGTTTGGGTCCGTATTTACCCCGGTGACAAACTCACGGGTAAATATGGACCCAGTGTAAATGTACCCCTCACGGCATATCACGGTGAGATTAACTGCTTATTTGCACTTGTTTCTTTTGTTTTCAGATTGTTGAATGCTAATATGGAATTCGTTAAGGTGCTGGTATAAATTAAGGTAAATTTTTACTCAAGGCCATAATTCCCCTCATACACAATGGGCCCCAGACTTAACGACGTCCACGGTTTTGTTTACATCGGTGCATTGTGGGGATAAGGGCTGGGTCGCCGCGGGTGGACCTACGAATGAAAAACTACGGCGATTGGAAAGAATTTTCGAGTACTTTTGCGCGAAATTGATACTCCAGGTGCTATATTCTGTGCTCTGGTTTCTCGCTGACAACACTATGAGAAAGACCCTGGAGGTAATGGCTGATGTGCACGAGGGCTTCTAAACCAAGAAACCAGAGTCATAACAGAGCCTCGTCAAAGGTAAGCAACTGGGTGCGGTGACGTTACTGTTTCCCTACCACTTGCTTACTTCTTAATGTGACTCTGCTGTGACTGTTTTCCTGGTTTAGAGCCTCTGCACCTCAACCATCACCTCAGGTCTTCTCTATGTTGTCAGCGAGCACGGAAATAATAGCACCTGGACTTAATTTCGCCCAAACAACTCAATTGTTTTTCATCGTCGTAAGACCGTTCTTCTCTTTGTAGGCTGTACCTATTCATGGTATGATAGTTTAAATACCTTATTAATTTAGTTCCTTTTCTTGTCTTGATGTAGTATTGGCTACATCATGGTTTAAGTGTTACTTGACGAGCCATGATAATCTTGAGTCTATACCAACATCAACCTTTGCTTTGAATTTATCTTATTACTCCACCATAAACAAGTTTGCATAACCACGGTGACATACCATCTTGGCTCATGATACCTGCATGGTATTGTCGTCTAACCGATATTTTTGTCCCTACCCAAATCGGGAAAGCTTGCGACAGTCATGGTTAGTTGGTATCCGGTCATTTCGCCATACATCGTCATTTCGCCATACCATAGTCATTTCGCCATACCATAGTCATTTCGCCATCCATAGTCATTCGCCCACAGTCATTTCGCTCACACTATGGGAGTCATTTTCGCCACACTATGGAGTCTATAGGGAAGCTAGTAGGTTAGGTTTTATTTTGTTAGTTTGTCGAGAAACACCCAACCCCCCGCTAGGAGGTTAGGTTAGATTGTCTTTCGGTTAGGTTAGGGGTAGGTTAGATTTGGGTAGTTTAGGTTAGATTTTAGTTAGGTTTTGGTTAGGTTAGATTAGATTTGGTTGGGTGTAGGATAGGTTAAATTTGGTTAGTTAGGTTATCGGTGGTCAAGCCCCTGCTAGGGTAGGTTAATTTTTGGTTAGGTTAGGTTTATTTTGGTTAGGCAATTTCATCATTTCGCCACAAGACATTTCGTGTCCCACATGTAAGTCATTCGCCCACATAGAAAGTCATCGCCCCACTCTAAGTCATTCCGCCCACACGATCCATGTCACGGAGTCATGTAACTATATCTTCCTCTGGCAAGAAATGGAATGAACGCACCAGTAACCTTGGCGAAATGACGGTTAAAAATTCTAGTGTTTGCCCATACTCTCCCACTTCCCCCAAACATTTTGGGGACCTGTGGAATGCGGGGTTTTCGGGTGGGACACAAATTATTCGTCAAACACGTTAATTAACAGAGTTGTGTAAGGGTAAAATTCCCTAGATCTAAGGGTAATTTCCTTATATCTAGAAAATTGCTAACCAAAATAAACCTAACCTACCAAAATTACCTACACTGCAGGGGGCTTGAACCCCCGATAACCAACATCTAACCAAATCAACCTATCCTAACCTAAAACCAAATCTAATCTAACCAACCTAACCAAATCTAATAGGTTAGGATTGGTTAGGTAGGTTATGCTTAGGTTAGATTGGTTAGGTTAGGTTATCGGTGGGTCAAGCCCCCTGCTAGGTAGGTTCTTTTGGTTAGGTTAGGTTTATTGTGGTTAGGCAATTTTCTCTAGATATGAGAAATTACCCCTAGATCTAGGAAGATTTTTACCCCCCTTACACAACTCTTTAATTACGTGTTTCCGACGCATACTTTGTGTCCCCACCCGAAACCCGCACTCCCCGGTCCCCCACACTTGTTTGGGGAAGGGGGAGAGTATGGGCAAACACTAGAAATTTACCGTCATTTCCGCCCAGTGGTTCATTCCATTTCTGCCAGAGGAAGATATAGTTACTGCTCCGTGACATGGATCGTGTGGCGAAATTGACCTTAGATTTGGGTCTGATTGCTTAACATGTTGGACGAAATGTCTTGTGGGCCGAAATGACGAAAATTGCCTAACCAAGAATAAAGCCTAACCTAACCAAAATTAACCTACCTAGCAGGGGGCTTAGCTCACCGATATGCTACCTGAACCAACAAATTTAACCTATTCCAACCTAACCATATCTGAATCTAACCTAACCTAACAAATCTAACCTAAACTACCGGTCAAATCTAACCTACCCTAACCTAAAGAAAAAAAAAAAATCTAACCTACCTCCTAGCTTTGGGGGTTGTGCTCGTCATAACACCACTAAACAAATATAACCTAACCTCCGAGCTCTATAGACTCCATAGTGTGGGCGAAATGACCGGAATACCAACCTAACATTCTGTCGGCGAGTTTTCCGATTTGTGTAGGGCCAAAATATCGGTAGACGACATTACCATGCAAGTACCATGAGGCAAGGATGGAGTAATTTCCGTGGTTATGCAATTTGTTTATGGATGGAGTAATAAGATAAATCAAAGCAAAAGTTGGTGATGTTTGGTGATGGGACCAAGAGTATTCCATTGCTCGTCAAGTAACACTTAACCATAAATGTACCACTACTTTTATAGGAAAAACAACACAAGAACTCATAATAAGGTATTTTAATACTATCAATAACCATGAATATGTAAGCCTATCAAAGAGAATACTACGACGATGAAAAAATTTGAAGTTGTTTTGGGCGAAATTGATATTTCCAGGTGCTATATTTCCGTGCTCGATGACAACATATGAGAAACCTGAGGTGATGGTTGATGTGCGAAGGCTTCTAGACCAGGAAACAGCCCCAACAGCAGAGTCTCATTAAGAAGTAACGTGGTAGGGACCCATTACGTACCTACCAGTTGCTTACCTTTTTGACGAGGCTCTGTTATGACTTCTGTTTTCTTGGTTTAGAAGCCTCTGCACATCACTTACCTCAAGTCTTCTCTATAGTGTTGTCAGCGAGAACAGTGAGCACAGTAATATAGCACTGGAATATCAATTTCGCGCAAAATAACTCGAATTCTTCCCCATCGCCGTTTTTCCCTTCGTAAGGTCCACCCGCGGCGACCCCGCCTTATCCCCACAATGCCACCGATTTAACAACCGTTGACGTAGTTTATGGGTAGGGTCATTGGGAGATGATTTCTGTTACCTGAATGGATACGGTAAATGGTGCGTTTCAACCAATACTTCCTATAAACCAATACTCTCCTGCATAACTTGGGGCTATGCCCACCCATACCTCCATGCTAGTGTAACTAACCTAACATGGGTATGTGATGACGTACCTAACGGTATTATTTACATTAGGACAGAAATTCCCTACACAATGGACCCTACCCTAACTACGTCACGGTTTGTATTACCATCGGTGCATGTGGGGATAAGGCGGGTCGCGTGTGGACCTACGAAGGAAAACTACGGCGATGGAAGAATTTCGAGTTATTTTTTTGCGCGAAATTGATATTCCAGGTGCTATATTACTGTGCTTCTGTTCTCGCTGCACACTATATATCAGACCTGAGTAATGGCTGAATGTGCAGAGGCTTCCTAAACCAAGAAAACTAGAATCATAAACAAGAGCCTCGTCAAAGGTAGGCAACGGTATGTACTACTGTTCCCTACCACTTGCTTACTTCCAATGAACTCTGCTGTGACTGTTTTCCTGGTTTAGAAGCCTTCGCACATCAACCATCACCTCAGGTCTTCTCTATATGTCAGCGAGCACGGAATATAGCACCTGGAATATCAATTTCGCCAAACAACTCGATTTTTTTCGATCGTCGTAGTCTTCTAGCTCTTTGTAGCTGTACATTATTCATGTTAGATAGTATTAAAATCCTAGTAATTGGAGTCCTTTTGTGGTCTTTAACTCATTAAGTAGTGCTACATATCATGGTTTTAAGTGTTACTTGACGACCAATGATACTTCTTGAGTCTATACCCAACATCACCAACCTTGCTTTGATTTATCTTATACTCATCCCTTAAACAAGTTGCAGAACTACGTGATATTACGCCATCCTTGCTCATGGTACCTGCATGGTAATGGCGTCCCTAACCCGATATTTTTGTCCCACACAAATCTGGACAAACTCGCCGACAGTAATGGTTAGGTTGGTATCCGGACCATTTCGCCCACATGCCATTCGCCACACCATAGAGTCATGTCGCCCACGAGGTCCATTTCGCCCACACTAGGAGTCTATAGAGCTAGATGTTCGGTTATATTTGTTTAGTGTGTCGAGAACCCCAACCCCCCGCTAGTAGGTTAAGGTTAATTAGGGTAGTTAGGTTAGATTTGTTAGGTTAGGTAGGTTAGGATTAGGTAAATTGGTTAGGTTAGGTTAGCTGAGTTAGATTTGGGTAAGTTAGCATATCGGTGGGTCCAGCTCCCTGCTAGTGTAGGTTTAATTTTGGGTTAGGTTAGGTTTATTTTGGTTTAGGCACTTTTCGTCATTTCGCCCACAAGACATTTCGTCCACATGTAGTCAACTTCGCCCACATTCGAGTCATTCCGCCCACCACGTCCATGTCCGGAGTCATGTCACTATATCTTCCTCTGCAGTAATAAAATTGGCCTCACCAAAATTAACCTACCCTAGCAGGGCTTGGCCCACCGCTAACCTACCTAAGCTAACCTAACCTATCTAACCTATTAGATTTTGGTTTGGTTAGGTTAGTTAGATTTGGTTAGGTTAGGATAGGTTGCTTTTGTTATGTGTTTAGGTTCTCGGTTGTGTCAAGCCCCCTGCTAGGGTAGATTTTAATTTTGGTTGAGGTCTGTTTATTTTGGTGGGCAATTTTCTCTGAGTATAGGAAATTACCCTAGATCTAGGGAATTTTAACCAAACCCCCCCTACACAAGTTCTTTACTTACGTGTGTTTTTCCGACGCATAATTTTGTTGCCCCACCCGAAAAGCCCCGCATTTTCCACAGGTCCCAAACTTGTGTCGGGAAGTGGGAGTATGGCGGTAAACACTAAATTTAACCGTCATTTCGCCCACACTATGGAGTCTTTCGCCGAGGTTACTGGTGGTTCATTCCATTCTGCCAGAGGGAAGATATAGTTTACATGACTCCGTGACATGGATCGTGGTGGGCGAATTGACCTTATATGTGTGCGAATTGACTTACAGGTGGACGAAATGTCTTGTGGGTGGGGCGAAATGACGAATATTGCCTACAAAATAGACCTAACTAACCAAAAATAACCTACACTAGCAGGGGGCTTGTACCCACCGTATACCTACCTAACCTAACCAATCTAACCTATCCTAACCTAACCAAATCTAAGCTAACCTAACCTAACCAATCTACTAAACTACCCAAATCTAACCTACCCTAACCTAAACAATCTAACCTACCCTCCTAGCGGGGGGGGGTGTGGGGGTTCTCGACACAATAAACAAATATAACCTAACCTCCTAGCTTCCTATAGACTCCATATGTGGGCGAAATGACCTGTGGCCGAAATGACTATTGTATGGCGAATGGTAATGTGGGCGAACTTGACCGGATACCAACCTAACCATTACTGTCGGCGAGTTTTTCCCGATTTGTGTAGGGCACAAAAATATCGGTAGACGACAGTCCATGCAGGTACCATGAGTCAGGATGGGTAATGTCACCGTGGTTATGCAACTTGTTATGGATGGGGAGTAATACAGATAAATCACAGCAATAAAATACCTTATTATATACCTGGAGAGATCCTGGAGAACCTTGTGGCCCAACCCTACTGCCATCAGTGATCTGTCAGCCCAGCACTCAACCCAAGACTGGTCGCAAGGCAAGGAGGAGAACCCTACCATCAAACGCACCAGCCAGGATCAAGACCCTCTTCAACCATCTGCCTCATATTGGGCCAAAACTATTTAACAACCTGCCAGAAATTAATGGATGAACCTCACGAATGCTCGGTGAAAAATTCAAACATCATTTGGGACACCACCTACAACAATCCGGATGAACCTCCCGTGCCTGATATACTCTATGAGCAGGGGCAGACACGAACTTCATATCGGACCAGTGAACCTGCAACACGGATGCTGGTTTCGGATGCAGCGGTGGAGCACCAGACTGTGAGGGAGTACCCTCTAGACGGAAACAATAAACAAGTAAACAGTTATTTAATTGAATTTTCCTTTTGTGTCTTTCCTCATACTAAGTATTGGTGCTACATCATGGTGTAAGTGTTACTTGACGAGCCAATGATACTCTTGGATCTATAACCAACATCACCAACCTTTTAAAGGTTGTGATTTGAAAAAATTTCAATTGTTTTACAATGAAAAAAATTCGAGTTGGTTTTGTCGAATTGATATTCCAGGTGCTAGATTTCCGTGCTCGCTGACACATAGAGAAGACCTTAGGTGATGGTTGATGTGGCGAAGCTTCTAAACGAGAAAAAGTCACAACGTCTCATTAAGACGCGTAAGCAAGTGGTAGGGATTACCATACGTCCTACCAGTTGTCTTACTATTGACGAGGCTCTGTTTTTGACTCTGTTTTCTTGGTTTAGAAGCCTCTGTACTCAGCCAATACCTCAGGTCTTTCTCTATATGTTGTCATCGAGAACAGAGCACAGTAATATAGCCCTGGAATATCTTTTCGCGCAAAATAACTCGAAATTACTTCCATGCCGTGTTTTCGCCTTCGTAGGTCCACCCGCGGCTACCTCCGCCTTATCCCCACATGCACCGATTAAACAACCGTGACGTAGTTTATGTCTGGGGCCCCATTGGGAGTGTGGTTCTGTTTACCTTAGTTAATTCTAGAAACATTTCTCTATGAGTTTCCGGGGGTCCAAATCATTACTTTCAGAAGATAATGACTGTTCATAGGGAGGCGAGAGCCAAGTGTTTACGTGGCGCCTGACTCTTCTTCCTCTGTGACCTGCATCGCTTCTGTTCTTCCCTTGCCGCGGACAACTTTTTTTTTAATGCAGATTTGACATTATTTTGGCGGTTAAAGCGTGTGTTAGTTAGGTTTAGTGAGTCAAAAGTGGCGTAGGTTAGTTTTAATTTTCATATCTCCTTACACTCGGATCTCCTTCCTATTAAAAACCTCTTATTCTCCGAAAAAGTGCTTTGGGAAGGGAGCTCATAGAGAGAATGTTTCCTAAGAATCTAATTAAGGTAAACAGAAACCATACCCCAATTGTGTAGGGAATTCTGGCCTAGGTAAAGTATTACTAATATAAGTAACAATGCTTAAAAATTATAAAAGAAAAACTAACATAGACCTAGAAAAAGAAGAAAGACTAGGAACTCAATGACTGGAACCCAAACGTGTGCGTGTTGGTCATCCTTTCCGCCTAACCAGAGAATGTGAAGAACAGCTCGCATAATGTTTGATAGTGTCCATGGGCATGGTATGACATGTTGTTTAAGTTTTTGGAGGTTTGTCAAATTTTTAAGAATTTTTTATTTTTTTTATATATATATATATGACCAATTTACCCCAGAGTTAGGTCCGATTTACCCCATTTAGTGTAACAATGCAGTCCGCACTTCGCAGTGTATTGCTAACAGAGCTATAATGGAAATTTGTTCAAACTTTAATGACATATAGGTAGTGACCCTCCTATGATTGTATTAACTTTTTGTTTGTTTATTTCAATAGATATGGAAGCTAGATCAAAGTTTGTCAAAACCAGGACCAAATTACCCCGGTCGGCACTATATATGATATATTCATTTATCTAATTATTTATTTATTCATTCATGTATTTATTTGTTTATTTATTTCGTTATTTGTCTGTTCATTAATAGAAATTTTCCCACATTTGTCTGGACTTTTTTTCCACTTTTGTAACAATACAGTGATTATTTTTTTATGAAAATTATATTTATATACATAATTACTGTTGTTTCATTTACAGTATTTATACTTGTAGCAGCCTGATGGTGTATTAGGGCACACATTGTGAATTGGATTGCTGACTGCCAGTGCCAGACTGCCTCAACCACAGGCAAGACTGATATACTGCAGCCGAGACTGATGATTATGGCTTAATTTGAAGTAATAGTGATAATTTTTATTCTTTGATGCACTATAGGCCTATTGGTCCTTAGCTCATACTGTAAGAGTTGAGAACCCATTCAATCCTGGCAACAGGTTATTCCATTCACAAACCTGTGTTCATTTAAAAGTGGGGCGGTGTAGCGCGCCGACTAGCTGCCCTGCCCGGATAGCTACCCTGCCACGACTACACACGCTGCAGATGACGTCACACAGGAAAACATTGGCCACGCCTCCAGGACCAGAACATTATCATCAGATTCGCTTATTTAACCTAAATAAGTCTATAAAACTTAACCCAAACCTATCTTAAACCTAACCAAACCTAATTCAAATCTAAACCAAGCCTTAACTTAACCTAAATTTAACCTAATCAAACGTAAGTAACCTAATATACCTTGCTATTATCATATAAAAATAAATGGTTAAATTTTGGTTAAGTTAAGGTTTGGTTTAGGTTTGATTTAGGTTTGGTTAAATTTTCGATAGGTTTGGAGTTAAGTTTTGTAGACATATATATTTAGGTAAAATAAGCGAATCTGACGATAATGTTCTGGTCCAGGAGGCGTGGCCAATGTTTTCCTGTGTGATGTCATCTGTCGTACGTGCGCAGTCGTGGCAGGGTAACTAGTCGGCGTGCTACACCGGCATTAGGAACGGTAAAGCGATTCAGCTGCTTTATCGGCCTGCTTGTGGCACTATTCAGCTGCTATATTGGCCCACTTGTGGCACTATTCAAATGCTAAGTCGGTCTGCTTGTGGCACTATTCAAATGCTAAGTCGGCCTGCTTGTGGCACTATTCAAATGCTAAATCGGCCTGCTTGTGGCACTATTCAAATGCTAAGTCGGCCTGCTTGTGGCACTATTTGGATGCTAAATCGGCCTGCTTGTGGCACGATGCAGTTGCTGTGTTGGCTCGCTTATGGCACGATATAGATGCTATGTCGGCCCGTTTGTGGCTCAGTAGTGGCAATAGTTTGGTTACGGTTTGCCGACACAGATCTGACACAGAAACGTAACGTAACCGACACAGGCCCGGGGTGCAAACATGTACGCACAAGTTGTCGGTCCGCAGCCAGGCCGATAACTTCATTACGGTTTGCCGACTCAATGCCAATATGCTGTTTATGATTTGCCGACACTGATTTGATGCCGGCCCGTTCATGACAATGTTTGCTGGGGAGAGAGAGAGAGAGAGAGAGAGATAACGAGAGAGAGATAACGAGAGAGAGAGATAACGAGAGAGAGATAACGAGAGAGATAACGAGAGATATATCGAGAGAGAGATAACGAGAGAGAGAATACGAGCTAGAGAGATAACGAGAGAGAGATAACGAGAGAGATAACAAGAGAGAGAGATAACGAGAGAGAGAGATATAATGAGAGATAACGAGAGAGAGAGATAACGAGAGATATAACTCAGCTAGCTGCTATGTGAAGGGATCATATCAAGTTTAAGATCGCGGGAACGCATGGCTCCACCAGCCATGTATGCCTCTTTTATGCCGTCTGACACCCTCTCCGACTCGTGCATGCGGAAAACCCTTCACGATAAGAGAAATAGCTAGGGCCCAAGGCGACCATTGTTTGTTATGAATTGAAAACTCTACCCAAGCTACCCACCTCTCAATAGGCCTCTTCCATTTGCGACATTTCAAGATCCAGTTCACGGAACCCAAGAGTTCAGGCGTTCCATTTGCGCACGAAAACCTGGGTCCGAGGCAAAGCGCGTAGTGACTCAGCAAAACCCGTGAACTTTCTCTACTCACATTGAGAGGTGGGTAGCTTGGGTAGAGTTTTCAGTTCATAACAAACAATGGTCGCCTTGGGCCCTATTTCTCTTATCGTGAAGGGTTTTCCGCATGCACGAGTCGGAGAGGATGTCAGACGGCATAAAAGAGGCATACATGGCTGGTGGGGGCCATGCGTTCCCGCGATCTTAAACTTGATATGATCCCTTCACATAGCAGCTAGCTGAGTTATATCTCTCGTTATCTCTCTCGTTATCTCTCTCTCGTTATCTCTCTCGTTATCTCTCTCTCGTTATCTCTCTCTCGTTATCTCTCTCGTTATCTCTCTCTCGTTATCTCTCTCTCTCTCTCTCGTTATCTCTCTCTTCTCTCTCTCTTCTCTCCTCTCTTCTCTCTCTCTCTCTCCTCTCTCTCTCTCTCTCTCTCTCTCGTCTCCTGTTATCTCTCTCTCTCTCTCGTTATCTCTCTCTCTCTCGTTATCTCTCTCTCTCTCTCTCTCTCTCTCTCTCTCTCTCTCTCTCTCTCTCTCTCTCTCTCTCTCTCTCTCTCTCTCTTCTCTCTCTCTCTCTCTCTCTCTCTCTCGTTATCTCTCTCTCTCTCTCTCTCTCTCTCTCTCTCTCTCTCTCTCTCTCTCTCTCTCTCTCTCTCTCTCTCTCTCTCTCTCTCTCTCTCTCTCTCTCTTTCTCTCTCTCTCTCTCTCTCTCTCTCCCCTCTCGTTATCTCTCCCCTCGGTATCTCTCTCTCTCGTTATCTCTCGTTATCTCTCTCGGATCTCTCTCGTTATCTCTCGTTATCTCTCTCGTATCTCTCTCTCTCTCTCTCTCTCTCTCTCTCTCTCTCTCTTCTCTCTCTCTCTCTCTCTCTCTCTCTCTCTCTCTCTCTCTCTCTCTCTCTCTCTCTCTCTCTCTCTATTGCCTCGCCAGCTGAGTATGTTTATAACAAAAAACGGTGTTTTTGCGTTCCATTTGTGACACGCGACCCAACCCTGAACCAGAACCCAACCCTGAACTGAAGAACTGTTCATGCAACTTGGGCACAAATGGAAGAGGCCTAATGTGAGTAGAGAAAGTTCACGGGTTTTGCTGAGTCACTACGCGCATTGCCCTTTGGGCCCAGGTTTTCGTGCGCAAATGAACGCCTGAACACTTGGGTTCCGTGAATGTTCTTGAAATGTCGCAAATGAAGAGGCCTTTGAATGTCTTTGCTCACACAAAATACGGAGTTTTTTGAAGCTTTGGATGCAATATAAGCTACTTATCACTGTACTCATATTTATTTTGCTTAAAAATGCACCATGAATAAGATAAATGCAGTTTTTTGGGGCCAATATATGATGTGCCGCGGAACGCGCTGTGATTGGTTGTGACGTAGCCAGCGCACGTACAAACATCCCTTCCGCTTCCTTCTCTACCCGCTTCCGCCCAATAGTGGACAAGAGAAACACTGTACGGATTGGTGATTGGTGTTTGTCTGTGTATGCAGTGATGAAGTAACAAACGCCTACACACACATGCACACACACACACATATACACATCACACTCGGCGTTGTGTTATTGTGACAATGCTGTGGGCACGGGAAGCATCCAAAAGAACATAATAACATAAGAAAATAAGGAAGCTACAAGAGGCCGTGAGACCTACACGAGGTAGTTCCTGTAGTGAGTGTGAATTTCCCCTTCATCTAGGGCCCTAGGCGATTCATTGGCCCGTACCGAGAGTTGAAGGCGGTAGAGCGACGAACAGCGAGGTAGCGACGAACGGAAAGCCTTCGTATCTTTACCGAGAGTCGACACTGGAGGTTGGTTGAGATTTCACGCCTGCGGCAATGTATTGGTAACAATGTTGCTTCAAACTGCGGAGCCAGCAGTACGACTAAAATAGTGTATAATGCGAATTTGCCCTTATACTCATCACAAACATCAACAGAAACGTTGCGATCGGCTATGAAATTGATGATATATATATTTAATGAAGTTAATTAACAGCAGAGGCGTGTATACGTAAGTTTCTCTTACCGCTCATGTGAACATATGCGGTACGAGAAATGTGCTGGTGGGTTCTGGCAGCGACCTTGATGGCGGCGGCGGCTAAAGCAATAGCCGCCCCGTTACCCTGAACCTCCTTCATTATTATCACTAAAATCACTTATTGCCGCATATGTAATACCTAATAATCTTATACTTATACTTAAATACATATTGGCAAGAAAATGTTTAACATATCTCTTAATCCCTCCAGATTAGGAATGTAATAAAAATTCATCGAAGGTTGAGTGAAGACACGGGTGTACCCATGTCTTCAACTTTGACCGCCAACCCCGTCCCTGCTCTTCGTTCCAAAATTACAGGGTTTTTTATCCGTCTTATGGTAAGCGAAGGTCTGCCGTTCGTCGTTCTACCGCCTACCGTCATGACTCTCGGTACGGGCCTTTATGTACTCCTGACGAACTCATAGAAAAACAGGTATAGAGTGAGAGCGCCTTAACCACCAGAGAGCTTCCCAGAGAGGTGTCACTCGGGCCGCGCCATTTTGATTTCATGGACGGCAGCGATCCTAGCGGACGGGGGGGACGCATGTCAAAATATAATTACTGTGTTACGGTGTTGTGACTGTTCAATACCTCAAGACGCAATTATGTGGATGATGGGTGGGGTGTGATGGGTGATGGGTGGGGGTGATGGGTGATGGGTGGGGGGTGATGGGTTGGGGGGGGATGGGTGATGGGTGGGGTGTGATGGGTGATGGTTGGGGTGTGATGGGTGATGGGTGGGGGGTGGATGGGTGGATGGGTGGGGGGTGATGGGTGAGGGTGGGGGGTGATAGGTGGGGGGGTGATGGGTGATGGGTGATGGGTTGGGGTGATGAGTAATGGAAGGGGTGTGATGGGTGGGGGGTGATGAGTAATGGGTGGGGGGTGATGGGTGATGGGTGGGGGATGATGGGTGATAGGTAATGGGTAAATCTTAACTGGCACAACGATGGTAAGTGAGTGAATGGGTGATGGGTGAGTTAGGGAGATTATAGTCTCTTTTTTTTTTCATTTTTTTACGATGCGAAAATTCCATTCTATCTTAAGGTCTCATGCTTAGAATGATGCCCATGTTTGCCTGATATTATAGTTAACTATGATAGAATACAACTGAAATTTAGAAGAAGCGTAGTATTCCCTTCTCCTGGCACCAAATATCAGTCAGTAAGTAGTTAAGAGGTCAGGATTTTTCACGTCGTAAATAACAACAGAATATAGTGAGTGAGAGGAAATCGGTGACTGTGTTCTTTAATGCTGATTGCCACACATGTAGCCATTCCTCTGTTGTTGGTTCTTTTATATTACGTATGTTCTCTTGTTCTTATCCTAACCTAATTCTGGATGGGTGTGGGGTGATGGGTAATGGGTGAGTGAATGGGTGTGGTGTGATGGGTAATGGTGGAGTGAATGGGTCCGGGGTGATGGGTAATGGGTGAGTGAATGGGTGGGGGTGATGGGTGAGTGAATGGGTGTGGGGTGATGGGTAATGGGTGAGTGAATGGGTGTGGGGTGATGGGTAATGGGTGAGTGAGTGGGTGGGGGAAGATGGGTAACGCGTGTGGGGTAATGGGTAATGGGTGAGTGGAGGAATTCCCTCCCTTCTTTGATTCCTTCTTTCTTTCCTCGTCTGTTTCTCCTCTGACTATCTTCCTTACTCCTTATTCCTCCTTTCCTTCCCTCTCTCCCACCTTCCATTATCACCCCATCATCACCAAAAGGAGATGAGATTCCCCCTCTTTCTGCACGGGCGACTGTCAGAGCCTCCCCGTCCGCTAGGATCGCTGCCGTCCATGAAATCAAAATGGCGCGCCATGTTAAATCACCCGAGTGACACCTCTCGGGGAAGCTCTCTACTTCCACCCACACACACACACACACATCTGATCAAGAGCACACTGCGCCTTCCACACACGTAGGCTACACACACACACATAATATATATATATATATTATATATATATTATATATATATATATATATATATATATATACTAGCCGCAAAGCCGCCCTCCGGGCGGACTTTTTGGCTAGCTCCTGCGGAGGGCTATTGGTGGGCCTTCGGCCCACCAAACACAGACTCTCCAGATAGCCCCTTCTAACTTTCCTGAAATCATGGATGTAGAAATGTATGTATTAACGCTAACCCATTCACATCACCCCCTACCCATTCACTCACCCATTACCCATCACCCCCCACCCATTCACTCACCCATTACCCATCACCACACACCCATTCACTCACCCATTACCCATCACCCCCCACCTATTCCCTCACCCATCACCCCCCACCCATTCACTCACCATCAACCCACACCCATTACCCATCACCCCACCCATTCATTCACCATTACCCATCACCCTACATCAAGGTTCCTCAATTCTCGCAACCCACTTTTTTTCACAATTCTCTCTAATAGGCTACTAAAAAAAAAAAAAAAAAAAAAAAAAAAGTGATCGGATCATCTCATAAGTAGGCTTAAAATGTGCCTCTGGTCGACCCGGCTCCAAAACTGAGCCATATGATGGGATTCCGCCACAGGGGGCGGCACCTATCGCGGACACACAGACAGACAGACAGACAGACACACACACACACACACTTTCGCTTATATTATTACATATATATATATTATATATATATTAATATATATATATATATATATATATTATATATATATATATACATATATATATATATATCTATATATATATATATATATATAATATATATATATATATATATATCTATATATATATATATATATATATATATATATATATATATATATATATATATATATATATAATAATATATATATACATACTCCATACATGGGCGGATAAGGCCGCTGTATAGAGCAAGCAACTGGGAGGGAGAGAAAATTGGACGCAGACGCCAGAGGACACCAAACTTCTTAAAAGTTGTTTTAGCAAGAGATGAGATGTGAGATTTCTAGTTCAATTTTTTGTAAAGGATAGTCCAAGAATGTTCATTGTAGAAGAAGAATACAGTTGAGTGTCATTGAAGAAGAACAGGGATAGTTGTCTGGTAGGTTTTGTCGAGTAGATAGGTGAAGAAACTAGGTTTTTGAGTCATTGAACAAAAGAAGCTAGGTTTGCTTTGTCCCAATCAGAAATTATAGAAAGGTCAAAATATGGATTACCGTGGCATCTCTCCGTGAGTCACTTAGTTCCTGTTGAGTTGGACGCCTAATGAACGACGTTGAAAAATGCTGGGTAGAATCATCAGCGAAGGAGTGGATAGGGCATTGAGTTAGACTTAGAAGATCATTAATGAATAATAGAAAGAGTGATTGATAGGACAGAACCCTGAAGAACACCACTATTAATAGAATTAGGAGAAGAAGAATGTCCGTCTACAGTAGCTGCAATAGAACGGTTAGAAAGGAAACTGAAGATGAAGGGGCAGATAGAAGGATAGAAACCGAATAAAGGTAGTTTAAACATTAAGGATTTGTGCCAGACTCTATCAAAAGCTTTTGATATATCAAGGGCAACAGCAAAAGTTTCACCAAAACCCCTAAAGGAGGATGACCAAGATTCAGTTAGGAAAGCTAGAAGATCGCCATCAGATCGCCCTTTACGAAAACCGTACTGACGACCAGATAGAAGATTGTGAGCAGATAGATGCTTAAGAATCTTCTTATTAAGTATAGATTCAAAAACGTTAGAAAGGCAGGAAGTCAAAGCTATAGGATGGTATTTTGAAGGCTTAGAACGGTCACCCTTCTTAGGGACAGGTTGAATGTAACCAAATATCCAGCAAGGAAAGGTGGAAGTAGATAGACAAAGACGGAAAAGTTTGACCAGACAGAGTGCAAGCACAGAAGCCCAGTTTTTGAGAACAATAGGAGGGATTCCGTCAGGACCGTAAGCCTTCCGAGGATCTAGGCCAGAAGGGGCAAATAAAACATCGTTACGAAGGATCTTAATAACATAGTCAGAGGATGGAGGAGAAGGAGGAATTCATCAACCAGAGTGGAATTTTTAGCAAAGGTTTGAGCACAAAGTTCAGCTTTAGAAATAGATGAGACAGCTGTGGCACCATCCGGGAGAAACATATGAGGGAAAGATGTAGAAGACACAAATTGTTAAAGATATTTTTAGCTAGATGCCAGAAGTCACGATATTAGTTTGATTCAGAAAATTTTGACATTTTCTATGAATGAAAGAGTTTTTGGTAAGCTGAAAAAATATTTGGCATGATTATGGGCAGAAATATAGAGGGCATGAGTTTCAGGAGATGGATGGTTACTGTACAGTCAGTGAGCCGCCTCTCTATCTTGTACAGCATGATAACAAACAGAGTTAAACCGAAGTGGACGGGATTTAGGATTAGAGAAAGTGTGTGGAATGTACGCCTCCATGACAGAGACAATGACCTCAGTTATGCGCTCTGCACAGAGAGATGGGTCTCTGACATGGAAGCAATAATTTTATTCCATGGAAAATCAGAGTAGTACTGTCTTAGGTCCTCCCACTTAGCTGAGTTGAAGTGCCAGAAGCACCTCCGCTTAGGTGGGTCCCGAGGCGGCACCGGAGCGATAGGACAAGTTACAGAAATATAATTGTGATTGGAGGAACCCAACGGAGAGAATAGTTTCACAGAGTAAGCAGAAAGGGTTAGTAGTTAGGAAAATGTATAGAATGTTAGGCGTCTCCGTGGATGGTCAGGAATACAGGTAGAGTGCTGCACCAGCTGCTCTAGGTCTTGGAGGATATAAAAATTGTAGGCTTGTTCACCAAGTTGGACAGTGAAAGAAGATGATAGCCAAAGCTGGTGGTGAGCATTGAAATCACCAAGTAATGAGTACTGAATGATAAGACTCATGTAAATTTCAAAATGAGTGATAATATTGATGGGAAGTATGAGAAATGTGCATATTTATGGTCAAGTGGATTGTGTGGCGGGATGATCAGCAGCTGTGTTGATGCCCAGTCCAGTTTGCTGGTTAGAATTGAAATGTTTTGTAAAATGGTTCTTGAATGACTGGGTTTATTGCCTGAATCTAGACTTATTGCTTCAATAGCTTTTCAGACTGTGAAAAGTCAACACCATCACCCCCCACCCATTCACTCACCCATTACCCATCACCCCCCATCTATACCCTCACCCATCACCCATCACCCCCCACCCATTCATTCACCCATCACCCCACACCCATTACCCATCACCCCACCCATTCACTCATCCATTACCTATCACCCTACATCAAGGTTTCCTCAATTCTCGCAACCCACTTTTTTTTCACAATTCTCGCTAATAGGCTACTAATAAAAAGAAGAAAAAAGTGATCGGATCATCCCATAAGTGGGCTTAAAACCTTCCCCTGGTCAACCTGGTTCCAAAAATGTGCCATATGATGGGATTCCGCCACGGGGGGCGGAACCTATACCACACACACACACACACACACACACACTTTCGCTTATATTATTATAGATATATATATATGCAATGGTTGCCGCGATAACTTTTTTTTCAACTTGCGATAACGATAAAACGATAAATTTTTCCCCAACATGCGATAAACAATAAACGATAAAAAATTTCAAAACCCAACCTGCGGTAAGCGATAAACGATAAAACGATAGCGATAAAAAAAATTTAACTTGCGATAACAAAAGGCGAAAATGATTAGTGCCTTTATTTAGTTGAAATATTAAAAAAAGCATACAAACTATTTTTCCACAGTGAAAATTAATTAAACTAAACAAAAACTGTCACTAGAACCAGTCTATGGCCTACAAGTTCTATTCCACATCAGTCTCTCTCTCTGAGTCACACTCTCCCTCCCTCCTCTCCCTCCTCAAGACAGCATCCAGGAGCTGCATGTTTCCCTTGGTGAAGACCAGCTTCTCAAACCTGTCGCTGGTCATGCTTGCACGCTTGGGCCTGAGGACGTCACCAGCAGTGCTGAACATGCGCTCCACGGCAGCAGAGCTGGGCAAGGCCGTGTTGTACTTGATGAACAGCGAGGTTTTTCAGGTCTGAAAACGTCAGGCGGGCTGTTGTGACTATTGCCGCCGTGCACATTTTCTAATTTTTACAAAAGTCGTCTTTGAATTTATCGTTTATCGTTCCTCATTTTTTGGGACTAGCGGTAAGTGAATGAGCGATAATTTTAGAAAACTTTGCGATAAACGATAAACGATAAAAGGTTTGACCTCAGCGATAATTATCGTTTATCGTTTATCGCTCATTTTATCGCACGCGGCAACCACTGTATATATGTACTCAGTATGAGCGCATACCTCCGGCCGAATATATCATCAATTGGTTGCCATGGCAGCAGTTGTCAATAGATTTCATCCAAAATTAAAGCAGTTCTTCCTTATACCAAATAGACTTGGTATACCGAGTTTGGTCCAAATCTATTTGTAACTTTTCGAGAAATCCTGTACACTAACAGACAGACAGACAGACAGACAGACAGATCGGGGTGAAAACATAACCCCTCCAACTTCGTTGGCGGAGATAAATATAGTACTTGAAGATATTTGGGTGTTTCTGATAGATTTTTTTTGCTATATGCCACATGCATGCATCCTTTATGGGTGCAGCAAGACAGCTGTGCCTTTCGAGAAAAGTTTGCACACGGAAAGGAGTGGCGTGTGTAGGGTGATACACGCCTATAGTGTGTTGGGGCGAGCAGTTGTGTTGAGAAACGGTGTGTAGTGAGGGTACACAGCGGGTGAAAGACTGGGTGAGAGTGTGCAGCACGACTAGTCGGCTACCCAGTGTGTGGGCTGGGACGACGAGTGTGAGGTGAGCCTGTGTACACGGATGTGCTAGACAAGGGCGGCGCCCCCCCGTAAGACAGTGACTCAGTCCAACACCATACCAGACCAGGTGGCCCTGTTAGACAGGGACGCCAGGACTGGCAGCAGCGGTGGACCACCACGACTGTGAGGCTTTGCCTCTTAACAAGACCAAGTAAACCAAGTAAACCAGTTGTGGAGTGGGCGTGCCCTGTGGTGAGAGACCCTGTGGTGGTGTGGCTGTCACACTTTCTGCCTTCCCGCCCGCATATTTTCCAACTCTATGCTGTAGTTAATGCTAGTATGTGGTTTCCGAGTAATGACGTTTGGCTGTAGCTCCAAAACTAACCATAAGATTTTCTCGAAAGTACCTTCATTGTAATTCCCACACACACATGGTTTAACCTTATTTACTAATCCATGTTTTGGAGAAGTGCCAGGTCCTCCTGCTGAACCTCAGGCTCTGCTAACACCTGTTCATCCACCTCGTACTCGGGCTCAAGCATATAGGATCCATGACAATCTGAGGTTCGTTTTCCTCATAGTATACGCGACCAGCGTCATTTCTTTCGGTGTCAGATTGAGCATCGTACTCTAGATCTGTCACAGCGACAGATTCACTGTCTGACACCGAAGTACAATCGATCATCATAACATTTGCCGACAGGTGTCAGACAGAGTGTCTGCGGGCGTCCCTGTTCTGACGTCATCAATAACAGTCGTAGCCCTGTTGGAGGGAAGATTTTTTTTTTTCGCGCTTTTTACAAAAGTCGTGTTTTTACGGAAATAAGGCCTGGAAATCAATTATTTTTGGTGGATTAGGTGTTTTGAATGTACATTCAACATAATTCGACAAAAAAAATTGGGTCTGGACGATTACTTTAAAGCTTTGGGTGGTAATGTTTGGTTTAGGAGTGTGTTTAATGATGAGGCGAGTTGCCCTTCATTTGAGGATTTTTGATTGTGTTAATTTTGTGTGTTTCAACTATTGTTTCCCTTCTTCTTTTATGTACTTTTAGGATAAAAAAAAACCAGCGGGTCGCTGTTCTGGGGAGGAGAATAATGTTACGCCGCGGAGGAATGTTTGTCTGTCTATGTGAATTTGTTGTGTGTATGTAACGCGAGAAATGTCCCTCTGTCTGTGTGTACGAGAGTCTACGGTGCGGCCTTGGGGCCGTTGCCATGGGAGCAGCGGCAGCCGGAGCGAGGAGGTTGGTGCGAGAGAGACAAGGGAGAGCGGTGGGAGACACGAGGTGGGAAGGTGGGCTGGAGAGAGCGGCGAGGCGGCGAGCCAGCGCCGCCCTTGGGGTATCTACCGCGCCGTCAGGAAAATGTGAGCTCCTCGTCAGCTTAAGTCAGCACCTCGCATTAAGCCAGTACTCGTGTGTTGTGTGCCATTCACGTAAGCCTCCAGTGTGTGTTAGACAACCATTTAGACAGTGTGACCATGTGAGTCTCTGTCCACCCCCCATCAGGACTGTGTATTGTGACCTCCGCCATTAAATTAGACATTGTAATACAGTGTGTCAGTGTCCTCTTCCTCCAGGTGAATGATCAAGGTGCCATCAGCGGTGAAGAAAGTTACTCGCTTCAGGTACTTCTACCGAACCTTCGTCAGGAGTTAAGTGTTTACGAGAGGCGCCCTTTGGTGAGATAGAAAGGTGAGTGCCCTGCGTAACAATACTATATATAGGGCATACCTACTTCCACCTTTCAGATCTCCATCCATGAAATTGTCTAGCCTCCTTTTAAAACTCCCTATTGACTCTGCACTAACTATCTGACGACTGAGTTCATTCCAATCATTTACAACCCTATTTGTGAACCAGTTTTTCCTATTTCCTTTTTAAATCTACACTTTTCCAGTTTGAATCTGTTACTTCTTGTTCTAGCCTGCTTATACTAGCCGTAAGAAATTCTAACAATGAAACAGCAGAATACATGGTCAAGTACTTTTTATTTTTTTCATAGTTCTTGATTTTCGCAAGGCTGCCTTAGAAATTTGTAATTCCTGTATGCCAATAGTGGTGCATTCGAGTTTCCAACTCTAGAGAGTCCAAAGAATGCTTTTCTTGCATTTCAGCAAAATCATCAGATTGCACCACAGAGTGCGAGGCTCGTGGATGATGATCTTGATAATGCTTAAGGTTTTGTAAGCTTCCAAAACGGCGAAAATTACCAATACTAGGAGCTGTTGCTTTCAGTTTTTGGAGGGTGTTAAATTTACTGGTTGAGGCATTCAGTTTATTCTGAATCAGACGGAAAGTACCTCTTCCTAAACGAGATTTTCTCATAGTATTACGCTGAAAGTGTCCTGGAGACTCCACCTCAGCAGCCGCAGCCAGCACTAGATCTGGAGCTGAGATGTGGGCTTGATGGAGGATGACTCAGACTTCTCAAGAGTGTCTAGCTCTCGCATGTACAGCAGCTTTGCATTTCGAGCCAAGAGATATTCCCAACTCCGAAACTGTTCCTCAGTAACCTGGAAGAAGAAAGTGAACCATAATTCATTTACACATATTCTGCATAATCAGAGGCATTCCAAGGACTTGAAATTTAGAATAATTAAATCAGTCATTAGTTTAAAGCAACCAGGTAGCTTAGGTAAATCTTTCAAATTTACTTGACCATGAGAATAAAAATATATAGGGAGTCCTATATCAAGGCACCTCTTCTCAGACACTTGTTCCCCCACCCCTCCAACAACAACCCCTCCATTTGAATATCAAAAAGATACATAACATGTCAGTGTGGTTTCAAAAGTATTAGTACATTCCCTTTGTCATGGTCCATCCAGAAAATAAATGTTTTGGAATCCTGGCAATTCTACTTAACCTGACATTTCTCTCTTAAAAGTTTAAAGACCAAAGGCAGGAGTTAGAAGAAAAATAATGAAATCCACTCCACTTTACCAGAATGGGGCATGAGGAGGCTGAGGATCAACTCATTTTTGCATGAGAAAATATGAAAAAGTTAAACACAAGGATGTGTAATTCTTTGCATTGAAGTGATCGTGGTGGATGGAGAGGGCATGCTTTTAAACCCTAAAAGATGGCAGATGATACAACTCTGTTAATGGGTTACACAGACAGGCAATTTAGGGGTGGTTCATATGAAGAAAAGCCTTTGAATCTCCTCTAGTGAGCACCGCTGAGTGAATGGATCCCCCCGGCACATTAGAGCCACATCCTGTACTGTATTGGGAGAGACACAGTGGCCTATCCTTACATGGCAACACACGTGCGAAAAACATGAGAAAAGTTGAGTGTCTACCTTCATTCAATATAACGTAGTAACAGATGAGATATAAAGTTACTGGTGTTGATCCTTAAGTGTTGTTCAGCATCTCATGTGTGAAGGAATATAAAAAATTCATGTTGCTTGAAAAAATAATGTTGCAAAATGAGTTGTTTGGGTGACAGTTTTGAAGCACTGATAATCAAGGTTTCCTGTGCTCATGAAGAGGTTTATTATAACAAGACATGCACATTAAAATACTATCTATACAGCATATAAGGAACCTTATTGGCTATGTGCTACTACAATAGTTTCTTAAAAGGAAAATATCCTTTATCAGAAACATGGTGGTGGTGCAGGAAAAAATCAAAATAATAGTAAGCATGCTTACAATGTGCATATACAATACATGCATACTTGTCAATTTTTTCATTAAATTCAAGACCATGTATTTATGGGTTGCCTTGAGGTAATTCACGATGTCTTACTTGTTCGGGACTGTTGTCTGTAATGCCATCTTCATAATTAGCTCTACTAGGGTGATCAGCATAGTTTTGTACGCCACTGACTCCACTAAGGCCACTATCACTGCCCTCAGAGTCACTGCCAGGGTCTCCAAAGCCTGCCGGAGGGGCCAGCACACTTGTCTGTGGCTCAGTCTGGCTCCCAATCATCAGGTGTTGCTTCAGATGGCCGCGAGATGGGACAATGCCAGGCTCAGGCCGAGGATAGTGATAGTAAGTCATTGCTTTCTTTCCCTTGTTACTACTATAAGATATTATTTGAGATCCTACCTCCAGTTTCTTTCCATCTTTAGTTTTTCTGTTTGAATATGAATACAAATTATTAACACTTGGTTCAAAAATGTCTTTAGATTTTTCATTGTTGAATTCCCTAAATGTTGTTCTTGTCTCCCTGTCATTGTCTGGCCAATACTCACTATTATCGCTCTGACTCTGACCACTCGGTGAAGATCTCTCAAGGTCTCCAATATTTTGCACCATATGACTTTCCTCTGCACAAGATTTCTCAAACTGGCTTACTCCACCACATAAAAAGCTTTCTCTGAAGTCTTTTCTATGGTTGGATGTGTAGCACTGGTTCCCTGCATCTTGTGAAGGATCAAAACTTTCAAATTTCACTCTTCTAGATGTGCCAGTCATGTCTTTCACTTCATGGTGGCCTCTGTCAAGATATTCTCTGTTCAGACTTACTTCATTAGAATGTTTATGTAACTTATTTGATATTGCACTGTCTTCATGGATGCCAAGTGATGAGTTCAGTAGTGTACCAAGGGGTGGCTTCAGCTGCACCACTATCACACTGATGGCCTGGCGGGAACCATAGGCCTGAGCAAGGTCCAGGAGGTGCTTGGCGGCTGTCCCGGGCTCACTCACTTGACTACATATGTCAGCAGCCTCGGTTGGCTCAATCACCTCCCACAAACTAGAAAAAAAATGACATACAATTATAATTACATGTACATGTAATACAATACAATACAATACAATACAATACAATACAATACAATACAATACAATAACAATACAATACAATACAATACAATACAATACAATACAATACAATACAATACAATACAATACAATACAAACTAGGGGTAGAAAATATTAAAGATTTTTTGACTATGTAATGCTGTTAACATCAAATTAGTTTATTTTTCTTCTTTTTTCATACAAATGACCTTTTACCCAAACACGGGGGATGGTACATCACAAAGCAGATTGTTGACAAGCAAACCTAGCTATAAATGTATGTATACCGTATTTAGTGGGAAGTGAACTATGCTCGTGTGTGGGTGTGCATGTGTGTGTCTAGGTGCTGAATTTTTATAGCAATACACGAATCTTCCAACCTGGCACTGGCAATGGCAACAGCTGAGTGGTGGGGTCCCAGGTGCAGCTCGGTGGTGTGGGGATCAGGCAGCGTGGGAGGCTCAGACAGACTGCACCTCACTCCCTCACCACACTCAGGAACTGTCCCCTGCAATGACACGTTACAGAAACCACCTTGAGCAATGGTTTTGTTTACTACTAGATTTCCTGGTGATGAGTCCTGAATTTCTAACACAAACTGATGAGTAAAACAGCATAACTAATATTTTACATCACAATAAATTGAATATAAACATGACAATTAGGCATTCTTCGGAGAAAGTTTCCCCAAATGTAATGAATAGCACTCTGAAGCATAAACCACTTCATAAGAAAGTCCAATGAAATGTGGTAATGATGGACTGAGTGGCATGAGTTCAGGTAAGTGACTTAGACTTGCCTTAGGATAAAAACAATGAGTATATGTTCAAACACTCTCTTTTCTTTCCCTACCTCTCTTAAAACATTGCAACCTAGAGTCAGCCTGAATGCTATGGAACCCCATGAAGATAGGTACAGCATACTTAACTGAGGAGAATTGCCTTAAAAAACTGTTGACTGAATGAAGAGATGCAGCACGTAAATATGAAGTGTTTAAAGCATAGCTAATCTCAATATTTAGTGCTTATTACTATACATTGAGGAAACCATGTGTGAAGGATGATTACTGAATTTTAGAGCAAATCTTCAAGAACACACCTGTAAGAAAAACACACGACATGGTTTCTGTATTAGATACCCACCAGAGGAGTCCTCAATGCAGAAGTGGTGAGAACAATGGGCTGCCCCTGGAAAGTGGTGACCACAGCAGACACCGGCCCATAGCAGCACAGACGCAGTACTGGCCACTGTCCAGGCAGGTTGGGACTTGTCTCCAAATGAGCAGCACACACAGCAGAGGGGAGCATAGCACCCTGGCCTCTTAACCGCCTGTAGGGCCAAACAGTGTTTCCTTGTAAAATGGCTTCCTGTATGTATTGTGGTACTAAATGAGCTAGTGGCATCATTATAATAATCATTCACTACCTATTTCCTATAGTGACCACACTCCAAACTCAATAAACATAATTACGGGTAAGTTAAAAGGATTATGGATCTTACCTGAGAGCAGTAAGAAGGGCATATTTAAGGACGTAAGTATGACTGTTTGAGCAAGTCAGCTCCTCCTGCAGTAGTGAAGGAAGGGCTGTCAATAGGTTACTGACAACACCCATCTCCTCGCCTCCATCAGCCACTGCCACCACACCCACACTCCCTGTCCCCCCAACATCCGGCACGCGTAGCTGGCCAACGTTCAGCCTAACACAAAATTAACATTAATAACTAAAAGAAACATACTATCCAAGGTTATGAATATGGTTATCATCTTCAGTTCTAAACAGATCATTACAAAAATAATGAATTCTCCAGGTTTTTGTGATTTATTCATAACCTATTGATTCATATGACTTACTTGGAATCTCTACTTATTGCCTCAGCGAACCCTAGAGACCATGGCAGGGTGGGTGACGTGGTCCTGGCCTCACGGGCGCCTCCATGCCTGTCTCCCTTGTGCTGGCTGTACTGGCTGATGGACGGAGGCTTGGTGAGGGGAAGGGACCGGCCAGAGCAGCTTGTCACGTCAACCACACTGACAGGTCTCCGGGATCTGGCAACCATGGTGATACACTTAGTGGTGCAGGTTTAACGTATGAGGATTTTTATCCATAAATAAGCTAAACTTTACATAGTATGCTGCATGGTGATGAGGTGACCCAGGGTGCTTGTGAGTGTGTAACAGAGTCCTATCACTACCCGCATCACACCACATCAATTTACCTTACTGTACGATTTAATTTCTTAAAGAAAATCTTCTGATTTTGAAAGCACAAAAAAATAATGTTTTCACGTTACTTTCTCGGCAACAAAGGCAATATTTTAGTATGATACACATACCTTCATGGTAACTACTTACTTGCACTTGGTGAACTGGTGGTGATCCAGGGACAAAGAAGTGTTGCCAGAGATGTCCAGAGCCACCAAGCCAGGAGACACCACTTCCTCCAGCTCTATGTGGCCCAGCTTGCAGCGAGAGGCATCAACAACCTGCGTTTTGTTTTCATTATTACAAGTTATGGTCTAAGGCAGATACAATACATAAGAACAAAAGAACATAAGAAAATAAGGAAGCTACAAGAGGCCGTGAGACCTACACGTGGTAGTTCCTGTTACTTAATACTACCTACTTCCACCTTTTATCCCCGTCCATGAAATTATCTAGCCTCCTTTTAAAACTTCCTATTGACTCCACACTAACTACCTGACGACTGAGTCCATTCCAATCATTTACCACCCTATTTGTGAACCAGTTTTTCCCTATTTCCTTAAAGAATGAGAACTTCATACTCATACTTCAAACTATAAATACTTTTTGCAATTTATACTTCAATAAGATCCGTTGCACCAGAACTTTACCTTGAGTGCTGACAAGTGAGCAAGGCGAGGCAAACTCTGTAGGGGATTGGAGTGGACCTTCAAGACCCTGAGCCTGGACAGACGAGACACACCCGCAGGCACAGAGGTCAGCTGGTTGGCTGACAGCACCAGCTCTTCCATCAGTTCCCAGGACCACACCAGCCTGTGACACCAAACACATTTAATGAAGTATTCTTTGCTTAGTTTAGTATCTTAGCTTAGTTCTCTTCAAATGTTTTTATGTAATGTTCTTTCCCCCACAACTTGCCTTTTACAACATGTGAGGAGGCACAAAGACAGACAAGCTGAAGATTTAAAGGTGGAAAAACAAATGTGAGAACAAATACATCATTAACCTGAGGCAAGAGGTCTTAAAAGCTGGAGTGTTGATAAATTTGGGGTCTACATTGTGTGTGTTGAGCCTATAGGTAAGATAATGGAATAATCATTTAAGGATGAGAAAATAGTGGGTGAACTCGACTGTGTTGAAAAACTTATAGAATGACTAGTAAGTAGTAGTGACATTAAAAGTCTTCATGACAGATGTATACTTGTCTGTTCTGACACGTAGAAATAAAAGATTAATGTGTCTTTGTGAATAATTTCTTAAAAGTACAGAAACAAAAACTTACTGATCAGGTAGACTGGTGATTCTGTTGTACGATGCATGAAGGATGCGTAATGATCTGCAGTGCTGCAGAGGGGAGAGGTCCCTCAGTCTGTTAGCAGCAGCATACAACTCCTGCAGGGACAGCGTTACCTTGGAGCCTCCGATGTTATCTTGGTGAGTGTATATCGTCCCTTGCACTCCCTGGCCTTCGCCTAGGCCTGGCAGGACACTCAACTGATTCTTGCTCACATTTAACACTCTGAGCCTGTTATAGGATGAAAGAACATTCATATATCATAAATTATTAACTCATTATAAGCTATAAATTATAGTCCTCAGCGTTTTGAAATTCAATACGAAATCAATCTTATTCATGAAGATGTTGTAGAAATTACTTTCAAAACTAACAATGAGAAAAAAATATTACCTGTTCAACCAAGAAAATAGATTGGAGGGCAGTGCTGGTATTTTGTTGCTGTGGAGGTAAAGCACCTCTAAGGAGCAACACTTTGGCTCCTCATTTAGATTAACAGGTGTGCTGTAGCCGTTGTCTTCATGAAGGGACCTGTTAGTGCCCCATGTTATCTTGTGAGGCGTGTAAGTACAGTAAGAAGTCTGGTAAGGAATGAGATCAGGCTGCGGCACTGGGAAGGCGGTGAGGCAGTTGTGGTGGGCGGAGAGTGTGTGGAGGCGCCGCAGGTGGCCCGAAGTGAGGAAGGCCGGGAGGGATGAGATCTGGTTGTGACTCACATCCACCAAACTCACTTCTGTGCTTGACACCAGCCAGGGAGGGACAGCCTCCAGTTGGTTTCTTGGTCATATAAAGTAAAGTATCAACAGCGTTAAAATAATTTCACTTATACTGCTTAAGTACTTTTCTACAAGTGATAGTTTTCTCAACGTATACTGTAGAGTGGTATCTTGCAAATAAGTAGAACACAAGAATATCAATGTAGATATATCATACTTGTATTCAAATAGGAAAGAATTGCGCTAATCTAAATGTATTTCTCACCTTGAAAGATTAAGTCTCATAAGTTTTCGAGGGTGATATCGCACCTCCAGAATCGCCAAACCTTGGGACAAGAAAAAGTCACAGAT
>JACEEZ010007602.1:40000-47500 GCA_016584305.1 Chionoecetes opilio
CCACCACCCCGCCGCCTGCATTATCCGGGCACGTGGAGCTATCTGTTGATTTTCTTCTTCTCTCTCTCTCTCTCTCTCTCTCTCTCTCTCTCTCTCTGGCCACCTCTAGCTAGTTATTGCCTCCGTTTACGCCTTTCCCCCGCCTCTTTTCTTTCCCTCATATCCATTTTCTCTTTGGTGGCGGCAATATTTCGGGTGTTTATGTAAATTCAGCCCCTCCGTTCATTAGCACTAATAATAGAGTCGTGGCAACCAGCTTAGAGTTGTGTAGTAGTGGTAGGAGTAGCAATAGGAGGAGGAGAAAGAGATGGAGGAGGACGGAAGGATGAGCGGGCCACAACCTGCTCTGGAAGATAAGTAATGACTGGTGAAAGGTAACGCGTTGCTTCACCTCACCTCCCATCACTAAAACTTTATGACAGGAACTCTATGTGAGGAGCAGCCAGCCAGACCCTCCTTACCCCGATAACACGGCGAGGTGACGGGGGACGCTGAGGCGGCGGCTCGGTACATCCTCAAACATACTGGTCGGGTCACGTGAAGGCAACCCACGCATCACGAGAGATTCCCACTACTGCAGCATCCGGGGTCATTCCAGGCCACATGTACATGTAACCCTTCCCCCCAGCCCTCAGTAATCCCCTCTTACACCCTCTTCCATAACATATGAACATAGAAAATAAGTCAGCTACAAGAGGCCGCGAGACCTACACGAGGTAGTTCCTGTTACTTAACACTACCTACATCCACTTTTCATCCCGCATGAGGAAAGAGACTAGGCTTACAAGGAAGGACTGACCTGTATGCTGGCAAGGGTGACGGGACCCGTGAGGCTGTTGAGACGCAAGTTGAGGGCCAGCGGTCGGGAGTCGCGCGGGGGCTCCTGTGGGTCGTCCACCTCGACAGTGGGCGAGGCGGGGGCGGCGGGGTTGTGCGATCTCTTCAGGCCCGTTTCGACCCCTCCTACCCGGTTGTCAGACAAGTCCTGCGGCCAAAGTTTCCGGTCAACACCCCAGGGAACGCGGCACGCCTCTGTGTGTGTGTGTGTTGTGTGTGTGTGTGTGTGTGTGTGTGTGTGTGTGTGTGTGTGTGTGTGTGTGTGTGTGTGTGTGTGTGTGTGTGTGTGTATTCATCTTGTTGTATTTTACAGGGCCAGAGCAATATTCGTGTGGCCCCGTCTCCATATCAACATTTTTATCATTCATCCTTAGTGCTTTGTGTTGGCCGAAGCCAGCACCCCGGAGAGCAGGTCACAAACCCCGGCTAACACCCGGTACCCATTCACTGCTGGGTGGACAGGGGCTCGGGTTTTAAGGAAACAACCCATCTGTTTCCGCTCCGCCCGGGGATCGAACCCGGAACTTCTCGGTTGTGAACCGAGCGTGCTAACCACTACACTACGGAGTACCCTACGGAGTGTGTGTGTGTGTGTGTGTGTGTGTGTGTGTGTGTGTGTGTGTGTGTGTGTGTGTGTGTGTGTGTGTGTGTGTGTGTGTGTGTGTGTGTGTGGGTGGGTCGTGTGTACATGATTGCATAGTTCGCATAGACAGATAGATACATACATATAAGGATTACCTAGATACGTATACATAAAAAAGATAAAAGCAGATGAGTAGGTAGTTATGTATGTCTTTAGATAGGTCGGTAGGCAAAGGTACTGTAGGTACGGAGAGAAAAAGAGAGAGTGAGAGAGAGAGAGAGAGAGAGAGAGAGAGAGAGAGAGAGAGAGAGAGAGAGAGAGAGAGAGAGAGAGAGAGAGAGAGAGAGAGAGAGAGAGAGAGAGAGAAAAAAAAAATCCTTGTAATTATGTAATCTTGGCATTAGCATCAAAGTGTTTGATGTGATGGGCGTGGCCACTCACCAGCCTACGGAGGGCCTCCATGGCAGCCACCTCGGGCGCTGCCTCTATCCTGTTGTGGGCGGCTCGCAGGCGGGTCAGCGCGGGTAGGCGGGACACTCCAACGCCCAGCTCCAGCAGGCGGTTGAAGGACACGTTCAGCTCGGCCAATCTGAAGGGACACAAGACACGTCACAGAGGCACTCTATAGGAAAACTCGTCCATGGTAATATACATTATTGGCACGGAGGCTCAGACAGAGGTTGAGGGCTATGAGGGGGGAGGAGCCAGGGTGACTCAGACTAAGCAACAGACACTAATAGGAGCCACCTCAGGCGGTGCTCATCCAAGGGTACGGAGGGAGGGAGGGAGGGGGGGAGGGGGCATGTATATGAGTCCGCAACGCAACACCTGGCGAGTTTCAGTACGAGGAGTGGCAAGCGCACCTGGAGAGGGAGTGGAGTGCGTGGGGGAGGGAGCAGAGCAGGTTGTGGGCCAAGGAGAGGCGTGCCAGGCAAGGCAGACCCAGAAGGCAGGATGGAAATTCCACCAATCTGTTCTTGTCCAGCACCACCGTCTGTGCCACCGGCGGGAGAACAGTGACGCTGCAGTTAGTGTAATCTTACACCAATGAATGTCTATCAACAATTACTGGCTATTACTCACCATTAGCTACTGAAGATTACAAACATGTGGGTATCGAAAGTAATGCATGACTACATCATTATCAGAGCTTTCTGAGAAAAATCTGAAATTCTCATCTCTCGAGGAGTGGTAAGAGGAAAAAACATACCTGGAGCTGCTGGAAATGCCTTAGTTGGTGAAGTGCGCCGAGACTCCTGGCAGGAACCGTCCGCACTTCGTCCCCGGTCGTCGCCTCCTCTCCTTCGTCGGATGCGTTGTCACTCTCGTCAACACCGGATGAGCTGCTGTCCTCATAGCTGCCCCGGTCTCCCTTCTCTTTATTGCTTCCCGATCCTCCACTCTCGTTTATGGTGCTGGTGGTGCTAATGGTATTACTCAGTCCCTCAGTTAGAGAGGGTTGGTTTGAACTGGCAGCGAGGCAGGGAAGAGGAGAAGTCAAGGGTCGGATAGGGAACGTAGCAGAGTCATTAGTCGAAATGCTTGTATCTTGTGGAAGGTGCGAAGATTTCGGCAGCTGGGTGTAAGCTGGTCTTGGTTGTGCCTGTTCAACAGGGGTGTCTTCCGGGATTACCTCCGCCGCGGAGCAGCTCTCGATGGCAGCCCTCCGCAGACGTAGCTTGTTTTGAAGTTCGTCTGCGAAGCTCCACTGTTTCGCGGGTGTCTTGCAGGTCGCGCCCTCTGGATCACTTCTCTGGGAGTCCTCCTCCACGGGATCTGAGGGGACACCCGAGTCACCGCTCAGTCCATCCTCTTCGCTGATTTTTCCGATGCCGCTCCTGAATGGCTTGTGGCAGTCATGGTCGTCGGCCCTCGGTCTTGATCTACCTCGGGTTTCAGGCGCTTCTCGGCATTTGGGAGGGCCCAAGCGACGCCTGGGGTCCTTTCTTTTTCTGTTGTGACCTCTATGACGCCTCCAGCTTGAGGTAGTGGTGGAGGGTGCAGGAGCGAGTAGATTGTGGGAGAGATTGATGCCGATGAGGTGGAGGCTGGAGAAGAGGGCGGTTGGCAGCTGTTTCAAGTGTCGCCCCGAGAGATCCACCTCAGCCGCAACGAGTCCCACACAGCCCTGCTGAGGAGGGAAATACTGTAAGGTAACACGCCTTGAAACAACCACAATCTGGTAAACATAATAGACACAAGGATGACAAAGCAGGATAAAGTACCATTATGAGCAGGACAGTGTCGACATACTGACGGAAATATAGCTGGAGACTATAGAACGAGGCAGGCGCGCGCACGCACGCACGCACGCGCGCGCGCGCACACACGCACACGCACACGCACACGCACACGCACACGCACACACACACACACACACACATCAATGGCGCAATCCAGCATTTCAGTCAGAGAAAATAAACTAGACGTAAATAACAGAAGAAAAAAATCGCAATACAGGCACGATCACTTGCCAAGACAGCAGACACAAAAACACACATGAATACGCTCATGTTCCGGGAGTCACGGAGACAACTTAGATATCGGCTCACGTTTAAAGGGGAAATAATTTTTATATCCCCGATTGAGAGATAAAAGATGGAGGATGAAGAGAAAGAGAAGAAAAAAAGACAATTAAGGATGAAGTTGACGAGGAGAAGGATAAAGACGTGGAGGAGGAGGAGGAGGAGGAGGAGGAGGAGGAGGAGGAGGACAAGATGATGATGGGCTGAGAAGGTAAAGCTTGTAGACAGTATACGAGAGCGTATAAAGGAAAGACAGAAAGAAAGGAAAAATAAAACTCACCGCGTTCTTGAGGATGCCCCGCTTGGATGCCCGAAGAGTGTGTTGGTCCATGGCAGCGCCGCGCCCCCGCGCGCCACACACCACACAACACACACATCACAACAACACCACACTATCGCACCACACCACAGATGCCTCAGTCAAAACGATATTGTTAGCATTATTATTTCCAATCTTATTTTTCCTTCGTTGGTGGACAAAAAAATATATGAACACCACAAACAATCTCTCTCTCTCTCTCTCTCTCTCTCTCTCTCTCTCTCTCTCTCTCTCTCTCTCTCTCTCTCTCTCTCTCTCTCTCTCTGATGCCACAGTAGTGCTCAGTGCGGCTGCTCAGGACTCACTACATTACCATAGAGGTGGCAGCGATGATCACCAGCCGAGTGTGACACCTGCCCCACCCTCCTCCTCCTCCTCCTCCTCCTCTCTTTTCATTGTCTCACCTCCTCTACCACACCCAAATTACAGCTTTTCTTTATCCTATCAACTTCTTTTTTCATCTCCCATTCAGTCCTTTATATATTTTTTCCTCATGCACCAACTTTCTACTTTCTTTAATTAAGGTTAACCAGTTTTTCTTTTCTTTACTTCTTTTTTTACTGTTTTCTCCGCCTCTCTTTCGTCATCTTTTCTTTTACGTATAGTACATACACATTATTCTACATTTAATTTGCTCTTTTCTTCAACATCTTGTATAGTTATCATACCCTTTTCTTTCTCTTTTCAACCTGATATATCGTGCAATAGTCATCTCTATAAACACACACACACACACACACACACACACACACACACATAGAGACGTAATTGTATCTGATATGAAAAGGAGGAGGAGGAGGAGGAGGAGGAGGAGGAGGAGGAAGAGCAAGAGGAGGAGGAGGAGGAGGAGGAGGAGGAGGAGGAGGAGGAGGAGGAGGAGGAGGAGGAGGATATAAGATAAGATACTTTGATCTTATCTAGACACTTTGCAAGTACCAACTACAAGGTTATTGACTATACAAAGCGCCACCACGCCAGGACGAACTTGGTGGACTCGAACCGCTGACCAAATGCAGGGACTCTACACGCAAGCTCACGACTCTACCAACCGAACCACCCTGACGGGTAGGAGGAGGAGGAGGGAGGAGGAGGAGGATGAAGAAGAGCAAGAGGAGGAGGAGGAGGACGTAATGAGTAAGACGTGACAGCAAAAGAGGAGAATGGGCGGGCGTCACCAAGCCTACAACAGTCACCATTCTCCCCTTCCTTCCCCCATTCATTATTTCTGCTTCCCTCTATTCATTCTCCTTCGCTTGTCATCCATCATCCTTGCGTACTTCCGCCTCCCTCTTTCCTTATTTTCCATCTGCTGTTATTCCTTTTTCTCTCTCTGTATCACTTACCATTTCTAATTTTTTCGTCCCTGTTCTTGCCTCCATGAACACAGGTAAGCACGGCTGCCTCCAATATTTATACCTCACAGCTTACACATCGATGCTAATAGAATATGTGGCTTCCTCCTGTACAAAATGTCTTTCATGTATTAAAGAGGAAAAGGAGAAAGAGGAGGAAGAAAAAGAGAGCGAGTTCAAAAGAAAAAAATTGTATACTCCTCGCATTGCCTTGTACTACAATATCGCATCCCTTCAACTTTCAATCATATAAACACAATGTTCAAAATTCATATCATAAATTCATAATACATCTCTTAAGTCATTATTTACTTAGATACTAAGTTGTAAATCCATACTATTACATGCATCATTTAAGTCTTAAATCATAGTGCGTAGCTACTCATTTCTAAATCTCTATCATTATACTAAAGATACGATGTGTGTACACTGTACAATTACATACTTCCAAGTTTTTACATTGTATTGTACAGTTTTGCACTCTTAACCTCTTCACGCCCAGAACATAATTTCCATTGTAATTTGGGTACCATTAGACGATTTTTAGTGCATATAAGCAATATTTTATAGATATGACCTGTTTAGTATCCTTGTCCACTAACTAATCTGGTATATTCAGTTACTTTTCGTAATTTTATGGCTCGACAACAAATATTTTTTTATAGCAAAGGAAAGATCTGGGTGTGAAGGGGTTAAGTATATTATAAAAACGGTATACACTTAAGAGAAGAAAGATAGGCTACCTTTGGCTTCCTATTGTGTTATACTTTTGCGGCAAGACATTTGTTTTGTCTTCTTGTCTTTCTTGTCATTCAATCAATCCATCTCTTGTCAAGGCTCCATGGCGGGTTTTGTTAAGCAACTCTCCCCCTAACACCATATCCTCCCTCCCCACAACAACGCCAGGCCAGCTTGCGACAAAACCCCAATAAAGCGCAGTCAACTTCCAATAATGTAAAAATATTTGCTTTTGAAAAGATAGATAAACTGAATTGGGAGTTTCGTCAGTTTATTCATTGATTTATTTGTTTATTCATATGTTTATTCATCTATCTATCTACGTAGAGTTTTTCCAATGTATCAAGTCACTTTAGTCGCTTTAATTTCTACCCATTACCATTATCATGAGTCAGCTGTTTGATCTCTTCCTGCATTGCCTGGTTCCGATTCAGGAGAACGCTCACCTATCAAGGAATTAAAGGATTGATAAAATATGCTTCCACATAATCGTACTATATAAGATCTGAATATGAATACTATAGTCTTTCCACTGTATCAAGTCACTTTAGTCGCTTTAATTTCTACCCATTACCATTATAATTATATATTTATATATTCCTACTCTCCCCCTATGGTGAGCGAACAATACCTCCCTCACTAAGGGGGGTGGGGGACAAAACTACCACTCTACTAATTGTGAGGGTGGCTGGTGGATAATTTCTACAGGTGACTTGATAAAATGGATAGACTATAATAGAAATTTTGTGTACTCGTTCAGTGTATTGATTGTTCGGGTCCGGCAGGGAAGGTATATTGTTATTTTTTTACATAACGATAATTTACTCTGATTAAATTTGGACCAGTTGTAGAGTCAAAATAACTCCTAACCACCAACTTCTTACTGCATGACACTATCGGTTGATCTATATTTCAAGCATCTATTTCTTCTTCCATCTTCTTATCTGCCCTTTAACCTTCTTCCTCGTTCCTCCCCTCAACCCCTTGTACGGCCACACAGCCAGGTTTGTACTACAGAGATCAGGCTGTAAATTGATTCCATGACGCGGTAAGTTCCAAGTTCTTTGACCTCGAAGCCAACAAAACAAGACGACGTGGAACAATGGTGAGGCGGCTGATGAAAGCGAAGCATATGTCGCATCGATG
>JACEEZ010007602.1:57500-60000 GCA_016584305.1 Chionoecetes opilio
TAGACGAGGCAAAGTACTGTACGTATAGCTCAATATATAACGATAATTACAATACATGATAATTGGTAAAATAGTTATAATATGGTAAATATATTACGTACAGAAGACTGTCAATATTACATGACAATATATAATGATGAATTGATGATAATAACAAATGATGATAGTAAATGTAGATGGATAATGCATGTGGGAAGATAATGCGAAATAACAAAGAAAACGAACAAGATAGTAATTTGAAACACACAAAAACACCAAGAAGGAAAATCTTAATCTTGCATGCAAAAAAAAATGTGCATTGATGTGAACAGAATAAATTAACCTTGACGTATCCTACCCCTTCTCCCCACCATACCCCATTACCGCCCCTCCCCACAACACCCCATCAGTATACCCCTCCTCTTCCTCCCCACCACACCCCATCACCACCTCTCCCCCTCCTCCCCACCACTACCTCTCCTTCTCCTCCCCACCACACCCCATCACCACTTCTTCCCCTCCTCCCCATCACCACCCATCCTCTTCCTCACCACACCCCAACATTGCCTCACCTCCTCCCCACCATAACTATTACGACCCTACTCAAATCTTCACCACTGCCAGATGCCCCAACCACCATCACCACCACCACCGGGGAACCCCAACTCTCCACCAGTCACCTTGACCACACACCTCCACACAGCCACCGCCTCCACCACCACCACCACCACATGCTCTCAACCACTCCACCACCCCATTTAAACACCAGTAAACGCCCCTTAGCCAACCCTTCTAGTATACTACTACCACCACCACCACCACCACAAACAACACCGCCTCCACCAACACCACCACATGCCCTCAACCACGCCACCACCACCACTTAACCACCAGCAAATGCCCCTCAGCCAACACCTCAAACACCACCATCACCACCACAAACAATACGGCCTCCACCACCACCACCACTACCACATGCCCTCAGCCACTCCACCACCACCAGCAAACGCCCCTTAGCCAACACTTCAAACACTACCACCACCACCAGCAAACAACACCGCCGCCACCACCACTACCACATGCCCTCAACCACTCCACCACCACCACTTAACCACCAGCAAACGCCCCTCAGCCACCACCTCTGATACTACCACCACCACCATCACCACAAACAACTCCGCCACCAACACCACCACATGCCCTCCACCACTCCACCACCACCATCTAACCACCAGTAAACACCCCTTAGCTAACGCCGCAAACACTATCACCACCACAAACACCACTGCCGCCACATCCTCCTCGCCTGTCGACAGCTGTTTACTCCCGCAGGGTTGTCATGTCCGTGCCTGCAGGGTTATTAGGGGTTGTGTCCTGGGTCTTCCCACTCCTCTGCAGCGACATGACTGGAGGGTGTGGGTCGTCGTTGTTATTGTTGTTGATGGTGATGTTAATATTCTTGTTTGTTCGTGGTGATGTTTGACTTTTTTTTTTTTTTTATTATCTGTGCCAGTTGGTTATTTCAACGAACGTAGGAGAGAAAGTAACAAGAAAACAAAGTACTGTAGCTACAAATAAAAAGTAAGGTGACGGAATAACTTGACCTGATCTAAAGTATAACCTAACCTTGTCTAGTATAGGAAAGAAAGTGACAAGGAAACAAAGTATGTATCGAAAATAAGGTGACGGAATAACATAACCTGATCTAAAGTAATCTATCCTAGCCTAACTTTTGTTCTGTTACTTCTCATCTTCTTGACGCTATTTTTCCGATGACCTGCCACAGTGAAGCCTTCGTACAAGACAACGCTACGTACGCATTCGTTTCAGTATGGTTGTTGCATACTCCTAAAACACTCCCTTAACCCCTGTCTTTGTCTTTGCGAGTCTTCATTCACGTACGTATACATTACTATAAGTATATAGCAAGTATAGTATAGTTATATAAGTTATAGTAAATATCAACAAATGCGAACAAAATATATTATTAAGAAAATACACAATACCCCTTTCTTATGTCCCAAAAGTACCTAAAATAAGATCAAATATTCCCAAATTTGTGACATCAGCACCTCCGTTAAAAGAATCAGAGTGATGATGTCATTTTCCTGCCCAGACCAACTGATCGTAGTTTTTTTTTCCTATCATTTTTTGTTGTTATCCTTTTAAGGCAACACAAAACTGGCGCGGCGAACAAAATAGCCTAAAGTCACTCACTCATGCATGAAAATAGACATACACTCACACACTGTAACTCTCGGCATAATCTCTTCTCTTGGTTTCGTGAAAGGTTAGTAATCATTATCTCATGCGTTACAGTCCAAGTCCACTCTACGTAGGCTATATATTGTGTTATTCTTGTAATTGAAATATGGTTGGATGTGTTGTTAATTAACCCCTTCACGCCCAGATCTTTCCTTTACTATATAAAATCATCTGTTGTCAGCCATAAAATTACGAAAAGTAACTAAATAAACCAAATTAGCTAGTGGACAACGATACTAAACAGGTCATATCTATA
>JACEEZ010007602.1:65000-140000 GCA_016584305.1 Chionoecetes opilio
GACAACTTACCTCTCACGCAGTGTTTGGGTTCAGCTGTCACAACACTTGCTAATAAGATACTTCTTCTTTAGTTTTCTATATAGTCCACTAGAAACACTGCACAAGTATCTAGTGACTCAAAGTTCAGCTGAAATACGCGTCCCAAAACGTGCACTGAGTCCTGTGGGTCGTTACGAAAAGATCAGTGGAAGCGGTGACACAGAGCGCACCCGAAGCGCCATGCTAAATAAGGGAATCACTTTTGATTATCTTGTCCTCATATACATTCGTCTGCTGCACATAATTTTACTTTCTATCAGATGTTTGGATGAGAAACACAAGAGAGAAGTCGTTAGGTACGCTTTTCATACACGTTTTTTCGCATTTACATGCACCACAGCCTCGTCTGTATACCGTATCATGTCCCTTAAGTGCTTTCCTGTACAGCAAGCACGTCCCCTATCCGATCATCCTGTGACGCCAAAGGACTTAAGTGTGATATAGGTGAGGCTACACACGAAGACCAGCGCCCCGCAGACTGCACAATGCACCGCCCCTGCACGTGCACCCTGCCTTCCCACCTAAACGACCAGGCGGGACTGCCGGCGGGGATGAACAAGTGGTCGTGTGGGTTGTGGACGGCCAGTGTATACAGAACAAATGAGCCTCTCTACATGCATGAAGAGATAACAGGATATCGGTTTACGAGGACTGTATCATTAGATTTGTACGCACGAACCACAAACAAAGGCCATAAGGTCAGAACGAGTGTATTAGAATGCACCTTTCAAAGTGTAAGCGCATACAGAACATTACCACTGAAGAATTGAAAGTCAACACAAAAGTAAAGACTGGAGACGACCCTAGCGTGTGAATGCGGCACTAGCGGAGGGTAATGAGGCGTGTTTGTATAAGGCAGGAACACTAACAAGCACACTGTGGCAATGGGTTAAGTAAACATGGAAGAAAAACTGACATTTACGTTCACTGAGAGATGATTTATTTGACATGGGGACAGGATTATCATGGAGCCTCAAGATGTTACATTGAGGGGGGTTGGGGAAGGTGACTGTAAGGGAAAAAATCTGTAACCCTTTCACACCCAGATCTTTCCTTGGCTATATAAAATTGACTGTTGTTAGCCATAAAATTAAGAAAAGTTACTTAATATACCAAATGAGTTAGTGGACAAGGATACTAAACAGGTCATATCTATAAAATATTGCTTATATTCACTAAAAAAATGTCTAATGGTACCCAAATTACAATGAAATTACGTGCTGGGTCTCAAGGGGTTAAAAGCTGTATGGGTTACTTGAATCAATCGGTCACATGCTTGTCTTGCTCTAAAAACAAGAGCTTTGGTCTTTCTTAATGTAAATGTCAACACTTTCACTTGCCATAACCTCAAATTGTTGGTCAATGATCAATATCTCTCATCTTTTTTATACCTTTCTTTATCTGTTGTAAAAATTCTTATATTATATTTTACCCACTACAGGGTTGCGCAGTACAGCGATCAATGTGCGCATTGGTTCAGGGACAATCCCGCCACCTCTATATACGGGCATCAAGGGAATATGCTATCGAACTAATAATTCTTAGCAGACTTTCTTTACAAACATCCTTTCACCCAAAACATCCGTCATCAAGCCACGATCTCGATGAATCCAGACCACAACACGTCCTTCTTTATGTACAGAGACCGCCGCCACTCTGCCAGGTGTGATCCCTAATAAACTGGAGGGACCGGTTGGAGGCTATTAATCAGGTATAATGTAGGAGGAGCACCGAGAGAGGACCCATCAGTAGCCTCCTCTCGCACCAACCTCAACCACTCGACCCACGGACAACCATACCACGCCCTTCCACTGAGTAAGGTACACACTCGCCCATACCCTCTTCATCTTCACTCACACGAACACTTTCACTGGTCTGTTTTCACGTGATAGCACAGGGCAGTCCGGCGGCGAGGCGTGGGGTCTATGATGTCCCTGGAGTGGGCGACGACGGTGTCACCACCACCCCGGGGCTCACGTGGGGCTCCTGTAAACACCGCCACCGTTGCCACCGCCTTTCTTCTCTCCCTTTATTTTCTCTCACCCTCTCTTTCTTTTCTTCTGGCGCAATACTCACTCATTCTCCGTAAAGAACACCGCCCTGTCTATTGATGCGTTGCAGAGAGAGCTGCGTTCAGCGCAGCCAAATTTTCACTCTTCAGTGGAAGCGGCAGCGTCAACAGGGCGGGAGGGAGCGAGCCACTGCGCGCGCTGGGGAGGGACTGAATGACTGAGACAGAGAAAGAACAGCAGAGGGATGGTGGTGGGTAGCTCCCGAGGGCATCATCAGCGGTGACCCCACAACCCTTCACGTTCTCCAGCAGCTCCCTCCCACTCCTCCTCCGCCTATCAGTGTCTGGCGGTGTGTGGCAGCCACGCTCGCCTGCTCACTGCCGCGAGCCGCCCGCACAACACTGCTCTGGATGCAGGCCACCACGAGGTCCTGAAGGCAATCACGATCTTGCCCAATGATTATCCACCACCACCACCATGCTAAATAAAATAACTAAAACGCCTTCGATATTTTTTTGTTTTCACCTCCCACATGTCCCGTTCTTTTCTAGTGCAGATTTTCCACCTGGATTCGTGTGCCTCATGGTCATCCCGCTGCACCTGTTGCCGTGAATATAAAGGGTTGTTTTGTCCGCAACACCTGCATGGCATGGGACGCGTAGAGCTGCTCTCTTTGTTTCCCTGCCCAGGTATGTGGTGGACGGACAGTAGCCGCTCGCCGCAACACGGGCTGCACTGGAAAACTGGAATGTCATGAAATTCCAGACTACCGTATGAAGTGTTTATTTTGCGATATCCCTCTATTTCTTATGTAGTAGGTTGATTCTGCTTCTCTTCAACCAAACCAAAGATTCATCTGAGGGCACGTTCGTGTGTGTCCTCTGCTTGGGCGCAGACACAGGGTGCAGAGGAGAGAGAGAAAGTGAGAAGAGTAGCGTGAGAACAGGCTGGCGGGAAGCAGCAGGGCAGCCGGCGGGGCCCTTTCAGACGGACAAGGGACGGAGGAAGACGCAGCAACACGACACTGCCACCACCACAACACGGGCCATTATTACTGTAGAGGCACGAACCCTCACGCCTCCGAAACATGTTCATTCCAAGCTACACCATGACTTCAGCGTGTACAGCAAAGAACATTATAGTTAAGGGACAAGAAAGGGTCTGTGATGGGCAGGGAAGGGGAAGGGCTGCGGTGGGGGAGAAAAAGGCACAGCAGAGTCGCGGGGACGCCCTCCAGTCCAGCCAGTAGGGATACACGCCTCGACGCTCTCAGTCCTTCACCCCGCCAAATGGCTTCCAGGAAATTCATGCCTTGTTGTGTCATTATTATATTTTTCTTGCGATGGCTTGACCAGCAGCCCTGCCGTCAACCGGGGAGGGAGCCAGTCCACTCGGCCCAAGGCAAACTAATGTCATTAAGTGCGCTGCAGTTAATTAATAAAGCTGTGAATTATTGAAATAAGTAACGAAGTAAATTAGAGTTAGCTTAATGAAATATTATACAATCATCATGATCTCAGATATGGACATGGTAGGCTTAGCAATGAACTAAATATTAAGTATACTTCATGAAAGGTTTTCACACTAAATGCATCATTCATTTTGAAAATATGTGACTACATAATGCATTTCATTGATATATTATGTAAATAAGTTTCAAAACATTTACAAAAACTGATCTGTAGGACGAGTCGCTTACATCCTATGGGTCTTTTATTAACGTTTATAAGTGGATTTTGGTCATTATTTCTTAAAGGAATAATGTGAAAGAATTTTCGCATGCTCTGCTAAGTATGAACCATTATCATAGGAAAGCCATAAAAAAGATACAAGATCAATTAACTTAAGCAGAACTTCAAACTAAAGAGAACAACATATATTGAGAAGTTCAATGATAATGAACTTCAATGATAGTTCAATTTCACATTTTCCTTCCTCATCCTTTCCAGGAAGCTTGTGATTGCGGTAAATTGAGTGGCCGTGTTAATGGAGCTGAGGAAGAAAGAGCAATGGCAAATCTTGCATAGGTGTACTGTACGTTTATCTTACTTACTCATAACATTGATTTCATTGCCCCTTCTTTCGTATACAAATACATTTTTACCTCTACATACTGGTTTTACATTGAAATGAGATACTCCAAGCCAAAATACTCCTGATGATCAAAATGAAAATAGTAGTTTGTTAAAATCTTGTCAACTAGAAAAATAAGTCTCTCTAGAGTCTATGGAACATATGACTGATGGAAAAATTCGCCAGATATCTAGACTTATGATTCACCATCAATTTCTCTGAAGAAACTATTTGAATAGAAAAAATAAAATAAAGTTTGTGTGAGGAGAAAACACCACGTTCAACAGGAGGGAAAAAAATCAGGAACTGTGTCTACGTGTCTCTCTCTCTCTCTCTCTCTCTCTCTCTCCATAAGATATAAAACACCCAAACATTTTGAGCTGTAACGCATTCTTCCACTGTAATTAAATTAAACACGCGATTGAATACGCTGAAGGAAAGAATATTCATATATTCAGATTTTTTTCAGAGCAACAGCATCAATGTAAAATAAATAAAAAATTTACTTAAATACATAGCTTAAAGACTGCATATGTCTCTTCCTTCTAACAAGCTGACAGGTTAAACACTGCACATAGCCTTTCTCTTTCCTACCCACCCCTGGACGAATGTAAATCCTTCTTGGCGAATCACTCAAGCGAATAGGCAGCTATGTATGTATGTATGCCTCCTGACACACACACACACACACACACACCGGCGTCTGTCTGTTAAAAGAGGTTGGCGGCAGCAGAAAAGAAACAACTCTTCGGAGTGAAAGTTACTTGGTATTTCAGAATGTTAATATAGACGCGCCATGAGAAAGGAGTCGTTGAAATATAGGGACTCAACCAAAATGAGAAAAAATAAGGATTGTGCCTATAGTTCCAAGGGATTTCATGTTGTAATTTTATATTTAAGTGTCTTTCCGTTGACTAATTATAGATGTACACCTCTTCGCCTGTCCATCCATCTCCCCAGACAGTCGCCATAACCTTACAAAAGTCTCCACCCTCCTTCATCTCCATCTTTCTTCCTTTCACTACTTATTTATTTATCTTCCAAGTTCTAACCCTTATCAGCCTACATTCTCTCTCTCTCTCTCTCTCTCTCTCTCTCTCTCTCTCTCTCTCTCTCTCTCTCTCTCTCTCTCTCTCTCTCTCTCTCTCTCTCTCTCTCTCTCTCTCTCTCTCTCTCTTGACACATGCTAGTTCATGATTCAATTTTGCCAGGCTGCCTTTAAATAAGTGTGTTACGTAATTACCTTCAGTGATTTGCATCGAGAGTATGAGGGTAGACTTGCAGCGATACAGCGGTTCGATTTTTCTGTATTGCTTTTCAACCGGAACATAGAAGGGTATTAGGGCATATCCAGTGGCGTACCCAGAAAATTGAAAAGGGGGGGGGCCAAAATACACACATATATATTATATATATATTATATATATATATATATATATATATATATATATATATATATATATATATATATATATATATATATATATATATATATATATATTGAAAAATCTTAAAAAAAAATATATATATATATATATATAAGCGAAAGTGTGTGTGTGTGTCTGTGTCCGCGATAGGTGCCGCCCCCCGTGGCGGAATCCCATCATATGGTACAGTTTTGGAACCGGGTCGACCAGGGGAACATTTTAAGCCCGCTTATGGGATGATCCGATTTTTTTTTTTTTTTTTTTTTTCAGTAGCCTATTAGCGAGAATTGTGAAAAAAAAAAGTGGGTTGCGAGAATTGAGGAAACCTTGATGTAGGGTGATGGGTAATGGGTGAGTGAATGGGTGGGGTGATGAGTAATGAGTGTGGGGTGATGGGTGAGTGAATGGGTGGGGGGTGATGGGTGAGGGAATAGGTGGGGGGTGATGGGTGAGTGAATGGGTGTGTGGTGATGGGTAATGGGCGAGTGAATGGCAGTGTTGTAGTCAAGACCAGACCCTCCGAGACCAAGACCAAGACCAAGACCAGACCCTTCGATACCAAGACCAAGACCAAGACCAGACCTTCCGAGACCAAGACCAGCCCTCCGATACCAAGACCAAGACCCTCCGAGACCAAGACCAAGACCAAGACCAGACCCTCCGAAACAGACCCAAGACCAAGAATAGGCATATGAATTTTTTTTTTATAAATATGACTATTATCTGAATGTTTTTGGTCCGTACTGCGTAAATACTAAATTGTATTGTCCTGTCCTGTTTGTAAGGGATGGGTTTTAATTTTTTTTCTCATAATGTACCTCTGAATATAACGAACCTAATTAAATGTTCCATAGAGTCTCAGGTATCAAATGCAAAAATAATAAAAAATGCCAAATTAAAAATGACGTCGTGCCAGTCTTGTCCGTGATGCTTTGCTTGCAGAAAGTGCAAACTGCTGTGTGCTTCTGGTTTCCGTGTTTCTTATAAAAAAAACTACTTGTGGTCCTTGAACGCAAATTTGATAGCTGCTGAAGATGCCGACATTACTCATTCTGATTACTCATTCCGGTGAGCGAACGGAAACTAAGCGAGACTAGTCCAGTAGCCTACACCTCACTGTCCGACGTCCTATGTCACTGCCAGACAGAGTTGCCAGGTCCTGCCAATTGTTGTATTTCTTGCCAGAAATTACTCAACAAATTTTGGAATTTGCCAGAAATATTCGCCAATTGAATTTCATTTTCTTATGATGAGAAATTGAAAATGCCAAAAAAGTAAAGTGAATGCCAAAAGTATATTTTGTGGTTTGTGCACCTGACAACCCTGCTGCCAGATGTGCTCGATGTAACGACTAACGAGCTCTGTTAGAAGGTGGGTAAGGGTAACGTATAAGGGAGTAAATATATTTACAAAATTTAATATATGTGAACAACTGAACATCTACGTCAAATATTTCTGCTTTCATTGCTTCGTTGGCATGAAGAAACAAACATAGGAAAATAGCAATTTGTGTTGTTACGTTTTCCAAGCGAGCTAACTAAATCTGTGGTGTACGTGTGCAAAGGGTGCGGGGATTGCATAGGCCTATACATATATGAAGTACACGGAGGTGAACAGAGCTGCAAACATGCGTGCATGCAAACGGAGATTATCACTGCGAGAATGGCCACGTCATGCATGTTCTCTCGACTCGCACGCACTCTATCAGCGCTCGCAGGGTTCAGCTCATGCATCATCACCGTAGAGCTAGTCAGGCAGTATCTATAGACCAGCGTTTCTTAACCTTTTCCGACCTCAGCACCCCCTGTAGTCAGGTCTAGGAAGTCCAGCACCCCCTAACTCTGGCTAACATCTGGTTACAGACTTGCCCTTAAGATAGGTAGCACACGACAGTGCACCTTTGGGCTTATTGTATATGTATGTGTGTGGGTTGTCACCAGGAGGCGACCGTAGTCTAACGGTAGCACGTCCGCCCGGCAAGTGGAAGGTCTCGGGTTCGATCCCCGAGCGGTGCCTGCCTTTTCAGTGAACCCCCTACCTCTAACATGGCGCAGTGAGTAGGATCCAGATCGATACACATTCCTCGGACTGGCCCTGGGGGGGCCTTAGGGGGGAGATGTGTGGGTTGTCACCGGGAGGCGACCGTAGTGTAACGGTAGCACGTCCGCCCGGCAAGTGGAAGGTCTCGGGTTCGATCCCCGAGCGGTGCCTGCCTTTTCGGTGAACCCCCTACCTCTAACAGTATGTTTAAATAAAAAAAAAAAAAAAAAAAAAAAGTACAGTTCCTACACTACTACATGGATAAAGTAAAGTGAAGTGAAGTACTGCTTGATCATATATTTTGTTCATTCAACAAAAATAAAACATCAAGGATGCCAATACTATAGGCAAAAGCAATAAGAAAAGACGAAAAAAAAGAGTAAAAAGCATGGACAAACTCACTTAAGCATAAACAGCAGGGTAATTGAACATACACTCATCAATGTGATTTTTGTTGTTGCTTATGTGCGACTTGTTTCTGAAATCGAGGCTTCATGTTGGTCAGAGCCACCCTCATGTCGTGGAGCAGCCTACCTTGAAGGCGGTTCCGGGAAATTGTTTTGATCTGGAGCATGGTGGAGAATGCCTTTTCAAACAGATAGGTAGTTGGAAATGGAATCATCTCCAGGGCTGCCCTCGCCAGTCCAGGGTACGCTACCAACTGATCACACCAGAAGCCAGACAATGGTAATGTGCGGAATTTTGTCTAACAACACTGGTTCACCTGCAGATCAATAAGCTCCTCCTTCAGGTTGTCAGCATCACTCATGTTTGCTAGGAAGGGATGCTGAATCCATTCTGGAAATTATTGATCCTTGGCAAAGTACTTTGTCATGGTGGTCTCAAGCTGCGAGAGGTGAGCAACAATATTTTCTACAAGCATGGGACTGACTGTCTTATTCCCCAATTTCTCGTCCAGGATAGGAAAGCTTCCCACATTCCCTCCCTGGATTCGACGATTCCAGAGTGAGAGCTTCTTCTTGAGAGAGTCTACCTTCTCTGCACAAACAAGATTGTTAGCAAACATGCCTTGTATGGACAAGTTGAGTTCATTCAAATGGCTGAAAACGTCTGCCAGATAAGAGAGAGAGAGGATGAACATTTCGTCCTCAAAATTTTCAGCCAACTTATTCTGATATTCTCGGAGGAATATTGCAAGCTCATCCTTGAGCTCTGCAATACGGGTCAGGATTTACCCACGTGAGAGCAACCGCACTTTTGTGTGGAAGGAAGAGAAGGAGCTAATGTTCCCTTCCCATCTCCTAACAAAGTAACTTGAACACTTTGTCGTTTAAAGGACGACCCCGGATGAAATTCACAACTTGAACGCAGAAAGACAGAACTTCTTTGAGGTGAGGCGGCAATTAACGTCTTTGCAGCGAAAGCATGGCGATGGAGAACACAGTGCTTCATTTTGATATCTGGCACCCTCTCCTTTACAAAAGCAGTAAAGCCAAACCTATTCCCTGTCATAGCTGGGGCACCATCTGTGCAGACCGACCCTACCTTCTCCCACTTGATCTGATGCTTCTCATGTAATGTATATAAATACACCAGAACCACTTAAGTCAAGTGGGACGTCCTTATTGACAGAAATGGTTAACGCACCCGTGTTTGGTGCAAATCTGGTGTTGCTCGGTTCAAATCCGTGCGGGCAAGAAAAAAGGAAATTATTTATTTTCGAATGATGAATTACCAGCCTGAGTCCTATGTCTGTTGGAAAGACATACTGACGGGATTTCAAAAGGTAACTGTAGCCCAGGGCAATGTGAAGTCTCTGTCAGGTAACCAACGGGAACTCCCCATGGAAGCATTACTTGGCTCCATCATACGGCCACATGCAAAGTCTCTGTCGACATGATATAGGCTACCCCCCTTGACTAAGACTGACCCTTCAGGAATCCCCCTCAGAATATCTCAACAACAAGAAAGAGTAAAAAACAAAAACAGAAGAGAGAATATAAGAAGGAGTAAGAACAAAGGAGACCCCCCCCCCCCATGACACTCAAAGAACTCGTCCAAGAGTCGGAATACTTCCGCTGCCTTCGTCGTTGTTTGCAATACCTCGCAGAAGAGGAATTCATCTTTAATTCCACCATCCTTGATGAACCAGGTATACAAAATCAGTTGACTCATGTTGGAAACATCAGTTGATTCATCCAACTGGAGACATGACTGGTGGGATTGTCCTTAATCTCCTGAACAATCTGGTCCAAGATGTCGCAATTCATATCTGCAACTCTCCCTGCGATGACATCGTTGGACAGAGGCACTTAATTCTTTCATTTTCTTGGCTGACTCTGTTCCAAGAACCAGTTCTACCATCCGAATGGAATGGTCGCACCGTCTCACGTCAGATATCAGCACAAGAGTGAAAGTACACTCTCACTGAAAGTCAGTATAATGAGGATAAAGTTTATCAAATAAAAATAGTACTCTTGTCAAAAAGTATCCCTTCGATACTTTTGTATCCATTGCGAGGAACTCTAACATTGTACCACCATATATGCATAATTTCCCAGCACCCCCTAAAATTGATTTCGGCACCCCAGGTTAAGAAGCACTGCTATAGACAGTACAACGCTGTATGGCACGCCGTGAATCGAAATAGCCATGATTTTTCTCCGTGTGTGATAATAAATTTCAACCTTCCCCACGTCGCGATGCACGTTTTAATCCTGGTCTCGACCTGGTCTCGAGCCAAACTCCGAGACCAGAAGCTTCGAGACCAAGACCAAGACCAAGACCATATCAAACGAGACCAAGACCACATCAAACTGGTCTCGAGACCGGTCTCGAGACCAAGACCAGTCTCGAGACCTACAACACTGGTGAATGGGTGGGGGGTGATGGGTAATGGGTGAGTGAATGGGTGTGTGGTGATGGGTAAGGCGTTAATACATACATTTCTACATCCATGATTTCAGGAAAGTTAGAAGGGGCTATCTGGAGAGTCTGTGTTTGGTGGGGCCGAAGGCCCACCAATAGCCCTCCGCAGGAGCTAGCCAAAAAGTCCGCCCGGAGGGCGGCTTTGCGGCTAGTATACAGGGTGTAACACGAGTTTCTGCAAATATTGCGACAGATGATATATCGTATAATTCTAAGTAGAAAATGCTCTATACACATATGCTTTTTGAAGCTTCCTTTAGACGTGAGATGAATTGTAAAAAATCACGGCGGCCGCTATTGTCACAGCGATGCAACGTATGGAGGTGCACTCGCGGTTGCCACTCGGTGAAATTTTGAATTATTTAATCATAATTTTTACTTGAAATGGAACATTAATTTAGCTTTTAAATTAATTTAATTAATACCAATTGTGTTGTTAAAAGCTAAATTAATGTTCCATTTCAAGTAAAAATTATGATTAAATAATTCAAAATTTCACCGAGTGGCAACCGCGAGTGCACCTCCATACGTTGCATCGCTGTGACAATGGGGAGTTTTCTAATAAGCTCACGCTCAAGCCTGTTTCTCGCGCTCTCATATCCTCTGCCCTTTGAGCCTGAATGATCTATCATTTACCGTAAATTCCTTGTACTTTTTCGGGACATATCAGAATTACCCTTCAATACAACAACTGAAACAGTTCTTAATAAAAAATGTAGTTTATCATTTTATTTGTCTGCAGTGGATGAAAATATTGGCCAAAGAATTGAATATTTGAAAGCTCAATCTTTAAAAATCGTCTTTTCATGAAAACACGCAAGTTCAAGCAGAATGAGGCTTCAGGGAATATCTACTTGTAGGTAAGCATTCACTGAGTACCTGTTTTATGTGTATATGTCTCTCTTACGACGAAAATATAACCAAGAAATAATTTAAAGTGCTTGGCAACTCAATGACAGTCCTGTATGCACGACAGTAGAAATGTTTGTTTACTAAATAGCTCCGCCTCCACCTCAATCCCTTTCTCTCTGAATCAATCAATCAACCCTTAATTCCCTCTGAATACCCTATAGTCCTCTGGTTTATCCTATGTCAACAGGTTTATCTGTTAGAGGAAGAAGACTAAATCAGTAAGTGCGAAACAGGGAGTCTTAATTTAAAGACAATGAGTTCGGTAGAGTGAGAATTTACGTTTAGAGAAACATATGGGTTGTTTTCTGGAGGACAAACAAGGCAATAAGAGGAAACAAAATCGTAATTCGAAATCAGGATATGGGGGTAAATAAGAAAGTGTTTTCGGAGGCAGCATAACTTGAAGCTCAGAACACGAAATAAGGAGACGAGTCTCCGGTATGTGGGAGCGGATGCCGCGAATATTCCAGTAGAGGACAGACAGTGTGAAGAGATCAGCGGGTGATGATAGTATAGTTAGGATGACAGCCTCTGGGGTTGAGGGGTTAGGAGTATCAGGGATGTGAGCCATGAGGTATAAGGGAGCGGCGGTGCTGAGTGTGTGATGACAACAGGAAAGTGAGCTATAGCAGATCCTGCCGGCGGGATGGTTTCTGTGGAGATGCTGAACGCCACACTGTGTTTTGGTTATATTTTAGAACATAAGAACATAAGAAAATAAGGAAGCTACAAGATTCTATACTATATTTTCGTCGTAAGAGAGACATATACACCTAAAACAGGTACTCAGTGAATGCTTACCTACAGGTAGATATTTCCTGAAGCCTCATTCTGCTTGAACTTGCGTGTTTTCATGAAAAGACGATTTTTAAAGATTGAGTTTTCAAATATTCAATTCTTTTGCCAATATTTTCATCCACTGCAGACAAATAAAATGATAAACTACATTTTTTATTAAGAACTGTTTCAGTTGTTGTATTGAAGGGTAATTCTGATATGTCCCGAAAAAGTACAGGGAATTTACGGTAAATGATAGATCATTCAGGCTCAAAGGGCAGAGGATATGAGATGCGCGAGAGACATCTGGCGGCTTAGCTTTGAAAACTCCCCATAGGTGTCTTGCACTGACGTCACGATCTAGCGGCTTCAAGCCAAATGCCGCCCGTCGGAGCGAGCTGGAGGACCAACAAACTCCACTTGCCGCCCGTGTTTGCCAGCTTATGGTAATTTTCCCCTACCAAATATATGTTTATCAATATAAAATATATACTGTTATCTTCAGAAATGTTTGTTCTATAATATTATCAAATAAAAAACCGTAAAACACGCTAAAGAAAGGCCATTATGAGACTCTCAAGAAATATGCATGAACTTGATATTCACAAACTCCAGCTCCCATTTAATATTTTGCTCGAAAACATTTTACATGGACAATGTCAATAGAAGCGGAATTTCATTAGCTTTCCATTGATATATTTTGTTATCTGATAAATAAATTAGAACCATGCATAAATTAGCGTTAACAAAATAAATAACTTCATCAATCGGGAAAAATTACCCGATTTCATGATCTTTTTAGTTAGTTAACGCTAATTTATGCATGGTTTTAATTCATTTATTAGATAACGAAATATATCAATGGAAAGCTAATGAAATTCCGCTTCTATTGATATTGTCCATGTAAAATGTTTTCGAGCAAAATATTAAATGGGAGCTGCAGGAGTTGGTGAATATCAAGTTCATGCATATTTCTTGAGAGTCTCATAATGGCCTTTCTTTAGCGTGTTTTACGGTTTTTTATTTGATAATATTATAGAACAAACATTTCCGAAGATAACAGTATATATTTTATACTGATAAACATATATTTGGTAGGGGAAAATTACCATAACACGGGCGGCAAGTCGAGTTTGTTGGTCCTCCAGCTCGCTCCGACGGGCGGTATTTGGCTTGAAGCCGCGTCTGTCGCAGCCACAACAAGGGCTGTGACGTCACGTGTAAGACGCCTATAGCGGCCGCCGTGATTTTTTACAATTCATCTCACGTCTAAAGGAAGCTTCAAAAAGCATATGTGTATAGAGCATTTTCTACTTAGAATTATACGATATATCATCTGTCGCAATATTTGCAGAAACTCGTGTTACACCCTGTATATATATATCGTATATAGATTTAGGTAGATATAAAAATCTAAAAACAAGAAGAAAAAAAAAGAAAAAATATACATATATACATATATAACCAAAAAATTAAATAAAAAAAATTATAAAAAAAAAAAAAAATCTAAAAATATTAAAAATATAAAAAATATTAAAAATAAAAAAATATTAAAAATATTAATATATGAATAAGAAATATATATATATATATATATAATATATATAATATTATATATTATATTATATATATATATATATATATATATATATATATATATATATATATATATATATATATATATATATAAATATATATATATAAATCGCAAAAAAAAAAAACTAATATTTTATTTTATTTTCATAGCTACCTAGGTAGCTCCTACTAGTAGCTATCTATTTTTTTTAATGTTCTATCTATCTATCCATCATCTATATCTATCTATCTATCTTCTCCTCTCTATATATAATATATATATATATATATATATATTATATATATATGCGCCATATATATATATATATATATATATATATATATATATATATATATATATTATATATATATATATATATATATATATATTATGGCCGCATGCCATGGCCGCATACCCCCCTCGGTACGCCACTGGGGTGGACGACATAAAAGACTCAAAAAAGGTTGAAGAGCACTGGTCTAGGTAGCCTATCTAACTGAGAAATAAACTATAAAGGTTTACTTAATTCCATCAATCAATTTTCGAGCATAAAGTGGTAAATATCCAGATGAACACCGAACTTCCTTTGGTGAACGAAACTATTTTTTTCTGGTGAGTTTTGATGTGCTTTGAATTAATCTGCTTGCCGTTTCTGTCATAAATCATAATTTCTTTTTTTTTTTGTAAAAAAAAAAAAAATAATACAAATACTATCTAATTGAACCTAACCGAACCTATACCTAACCTAACCTTTACTTAACTAACTTAAAAAAAAAAAAACAGCTAACCTTTACCTAAAGAAAAAAAAGAAAAAGATTTGCGACAGAAACGGTTAATATATTGATTCAAAACGCATCAAAACTCACCAGAAAAAAATAGTTTCGTCCACCAAAATGAGTTCGGTGTTCATCTGGAATAATACCCATAAAGTTTCATTATTATATACTTAGAATTAATAATATCACGTAATTTCGCATTTTTTTCTAAGTAATTATATCCTAAAAGAACGCCCCGTGTTGCATGACGGGAATGTGAGCGGCGGTGCAGGTGGCGGGACGCGCACAGGTGAGTGTCTACAAAGTGGCTGATAACTATTGCTGTAGCCATGTAGGATAGGCCTAGTGAGGGAAGAGAGTGAGCCTATGACCCGGTGGGCGTGATGTTATAGGCGGGGGCATGGAATGTGAAGGCGTGAGGCGTTAAAACAGCAATTTAATGATGTGCCTGAATCGGTGACAAGGGCAGCGTAGGTCGCCCGATAATTCAACACTACCAGCCTCATGATTGCCTCCTCGCGGCGCCCTTTGACCTCCTGGGTGTGAGGAGGGTCCAGGGGCGTGGCGGGGAGGGCAGATGACGGGGATGTGGCGGGATTAATGGTGGGTGTGGTGTGCCCGGCGGGAGGCTCAGGGGAGGGCGGCGGCGAGGTGGTGGTGGTGGTGGTGGTGGTGGGTCGCGCCGCTAAGAACACACTGAACTTTTTGACACGGATATTTTAAGCTTTTGAGTCACTATTATGACTTGTCAGTATCTCATGGCAAGCTAGTGCCTCGATGTTGCCTGTAACATGTATCAGGGCAGCAGTTAAGATGCGAAACCAGTGAAATAAGAGAGATGAATGAAGGGTCTACGACTCTATACAGGATTTCGCGCTGTCATTTCGCGCAACAGTGGGGCAAACTAAACAAGATCAAACATCAAGTCAAAAATGAAGGTAGAGGAATAATGAATATTCAGTACGTATATAATTTGATTATTTTCGATAATTACAGATACTTTACAAATAAAAATAGAAATTCTTGGTTGTAGAAGGTAGTGTGAAGTCTGTAGTGTTATGTAGGACAGGTCATGTTTATTAAGTAGCAGGAAGTACCATGTGTAGAAGTCTGACGGCCTCTTTTAGCCAGTCTAATAATACTGTACTCTCTTTAGACTGTGTTTGTCTATCATTATGTTTTCCTTATATAATGATCATTAATTAATTATTTACTACAGCGCTAAGAAAAAGTGCTGATGATTTATTTGTTTTCCTATAATACTCTACTGTATAATTGACAATATTATATAGCAACAGTAAGTTGCAACCTGAAGTGTAAATGTCCTGTAAAGGTACTCTAGCCCGCACACTATATTGCATATGTCCTGGTAGACCACACACTATAGTGTAAAGGTCCTGGTAGACCACACCCTATAGTGTAAAGGTCCTGGTAGACCACACACTATAGTGTAAAGGTCCTGGTAGACCACACACTATAGTGTAAAGGTCCTGGTAGACCACACACTATAGTGTAAAGGTCCTGGTAGACCACACACTATATTGCAAATGTCCTGGTAGACCACACACTATAGTGTAAAGGTCCTGGTAGACCACACACTATAGTGTAAAGGTCCTGGTAGACCACACACTATATTGCAAATGTCAAGGTAGACCACACCCTATAGTGTAAAGGTCCTGGTAGACCACACATTATAGTGTAAAGGTCCTGGTAGACCACACACTATAGTGTAAAGGTCCTGGTAGACCACACACTATATTGTAAATGTCCTGGTGGACCACACACTATAGTGTAAAGGTTCTGGTAGACCACACACTATAGTGTAAAGGTCCTGGTAGACCACACACTATATTGCAAATGTCCTGGTAGACCACACACTATAGTGTAAAGGTCCTGGTAGACCACACACTATAGTGTAAAGGTCCTGGTAGACCACACACTATAGTGTAAAGGTCCTGGTAGACCACACACTATAGTGTAAAGGTCCTGGTAGACCACACACTATAGTGTAAAGGTCCTGGTAGACCACACACTATAGTGCAAATGTCCTGGTAGACCACACACTATAGTGCAAATGTCCTGGTAGACCACACACTATATTGCAAATGTCCTGGTAGACCACATACTATAGTGCAAATGTCCTGGTAGACCACACACTATAGTGCAAATGTCCTGGTAGACCACACACTATAGTGTAAATGTCCTGGTAGACCCCACACTATAGTGTAAAGGTCCTGGTAGACCACACACTATAGTGTAAATGTCCTGGTAGACCACACACTATAGTGCAAATGTCCTGGTAGACCACACACTATAGTGTAAATGTCCTGGTAGACCACACTATAGTGCAAATGTCCTGGTAGACCACACACTATAGTGCAAATGTCCTGGTAGACCACACACTATAGTGCAAATGTCCTGGTAGACCACACACTATAGTGCAAATGTCCTGGTAGACCACACACTATAGTGCAAATGTCCTGGTAGACCACACACTATAGTGCAAATGTCCTGGTAGACCACACACTATAGTGCAAATGTCCTGGTAGACCACACACTATATTGCAAATGTCCTGGTAGACCACACACTATAGTGTAAATGTCCTGGTAGACCACACACTATAGTGCAAATGTCCTGGTAGACCACACACTATAGTGCAAAGGTCCTGGTAGACCACACACTATAGTGCAAATGTCCTGGTAGACCACACACTATAGTGCAAATGTCCTGGTAGACCACACACTATAGTGCAAAGGTCCTGGTAGACCACACACTATAGTGTAAAGGTCCTGGTAGACCACACACTATAGTGTAAAGGTCCTGGTAGACCACACACTATAGTGTAAAGGTCCTGGTAGACCACACACTATAGTGCAAATGTCCTGGTAGACCACACACTATAGTGCAAATGTCCTGGTAGACCACACACTATATTGCAAATGTCCTGGTAGACCACACACTATAGTGCAAATGTCCTGGTAGACCACACACTATAGTGCAAATGTCCTGGTAGACCACACACTATAGTGTAAATGTCCTGGTAGACCCCACACTATAGTGTAAAGGTCCTGGTAGACCACACACTATAGCGTAAATGTCCTGGTAGACCACACACTATAGTGCAAATGTCCTGATAGACCACACACTATAGTGTAAATGTCCTGGTAGACCACACACTATAGTGCAAATGTCCTGGTAGACCACACACTATAGTGCAAATGTCCTGGTAGACCACACACTATAGTGCAAATGTCCTGGTAGACCACACACTATAGTGCAAATGTCCTGGTAGACCACACACTATAGTGCAAATGTCCTGGTAGACCACACACTATAGTGCAAATGTCCTGGTAGACCACACACTATATTGCAAATGTCCTGGTAGACCACACACTATAGTGTAAATGTCCTGGTAGACCACACACTATAGTGCAAATGTCCTGGTAGACCACACACTATAGTGCAAATGTCCTGGTAGACCACACACTATAGTGCAAATGTCCTGGTAGACCACACACTATAGTGCAAATGTCCTGGTAGACCACACACTATAATGCAAATGTCCTGGTAGACCGCACACTATAGTGTAAATGTCCTGGTAGACCACACACTATAGTGCAAATGTCCTGGTAGACCACACACTATAGTGCAAAAGTCCTGGTAGACCACACACTATAGTGTAAAGGTCCTGGTAGACCACACACTATAGTGCAAATGTCCTGGTAGACCACACACTATAGTGCAAATGTCCTGGTAGACCACACACTATAGTGTAAATGTCCTGGTAGACCCCACACTATAGTGTAAAGGTCCTGGTAGACCACACACTATAGTGTAAATGTCCTGGTAGACCACACACTATAGTGCAAATGTCCTGGTAGACCACACACTATAGTGTAAATGTCCTGGTAGACCACACACTATAGTGCAAATGTCCTGGTAGACCACACACTATAGTGCAAATGTCCTGGTAGACCACACACTATAGTGCAAATGTCCTGGTAGACCACACACTATAGTGCAAATGTCCTGGTAGACCACACACTATAGTGCAAATGTCCTGGTAGACCACACACTATAGTGCAAATGTCCTGGTAGACCACACACTATATTGCAAATGTCCTGGTAGACCACACACTATAGTGTAAATGTCCTGGTAGACCACACACTATAGTGCAAATGTCCTGGTAGACCACACACTATAGTGCAAAGGTCCTGGTAGACCACACACTATAGTGTAAAGGTCCTGGTAGACCACACACTATAGTGTAAAGGTCCTGGTAGACCACACACTATAGTGTAAAGGTCCTGGTAGACCACACACTATAGTGCAAATGTCCTGGTAGACCACACACTATAGTGCAAATGTCCTGGTAGACCACACACTATATTGCAAATGTCCTGGTAGACCACACACTATAGTGCAAATGTCCTGGTAGACCACACACTATAGCACTATAGTGCAAATGTCCTGGTAGACCACACACTATAGTGTAAATGTCCTGGTAGACCCCACACTATAGTGTAAAGGTCCTGGTAGACCACACACTATAGCGTAAATGTCCTGGTAGACCACACACTATAGTGCAAATGTCCTGGTAGACCACACACTATAGTGTAAATGTCCTGGTAGACCACACACTATAGTGCAAATGTCCTGGTAGACCACACACTATAGTGCAAATGTCCTGGTAGACCACACACTATAGGGCAAATGTCCTGGTAGACCACACACTATAGTGCAAATGTCCTGGTAGACCACACACTATAGTGCAAATGTCCTGGTAGACCACACACTATAGTGCAAATGTCCTGGTAGACCACACACTATATTGCAAATGTCCTGGTAGACCACACACTATAGTGTAAATGTCCTGGTAGACCACACACTATAGTGCAAATGTCCTGGTAGACCACACACTATAGTGCAAATGTCCTGGTAGACCACACACTATAGTGCAAATGTCCTGGTAGACCACACACTATAGTGCAAATGTCCTGGTAGACCACACACTATAATGCAAAGGTCCTGGTAGACCACACACTATAGTGTAAATGTCCTGGTAGACCACACACTATAGTGCAAATGACCTGGTAGACCACACACTATAGTGCAAAAGTCCTGGTAGACCACACACTATAGTGTAAAGGTCCTGGTAGACCACACACTAAAGTGTAAAGGTCCTGGTAGACCACACACTATAGTGTAAATGTCCTGGTAGACCACACACTATAGTGCAAATGTCCTGGTAGACCACACACTATAGTGCAAATGTCCTGGTAGACCACACACTATAGTGTAAAGGTCCTGGTAGACCACACACTATAGTGTAAAGGTCCTGGTAGACCACACACTATAGTGCAAAGGTCCTGGTAGACCACACACTATAGTGTAAAGGTCCTGGTAGACCACACACTATATTGCAAATGTCCTGGTAGACCACACACTATAGTGCAAATGTCCTGGTAGACCACACACTATAGTGTAAAGGTCCTGGTAGACCACACACTATAGTGTAAAGGTCCTGGTAGACCACACACTATAGTGTAAAGGTCCTGGTAGACCACACACTATAGTGTAAAGGTCCTGGTAGACCACACACTATAGTGTAAAGGTCCTGGTAGACCACACACTATAGTGTAAAGGTCCTGGTAGACCACACACTATAGTGTAATGTGCGGTAGACCACACACTATAGTGTAATGTGCGGTAGACCACACACTATAGTGCAAATGTCCTGGTAGACCACACACTATAGTGTAATGTGCGGTAGACCACACACTATAGTGCAAATGTCCTGGTAGACCACACATTATAGTGTAATGTGCGGTAGACCACACACTATAGTGTAAAGGTCCTGGTAGACCACACACTATAGTGTAATGTGCGGTAGACCACACACTATAGTGTAAAGGTACTGGTAGACCACACACTATAGTGTAAAGGTCCTGGTAGACCACACACTATAGTGTAATGTGCGGTAGACCACACACTATAGTGTAATGTGCGGTAGACCACACACTATAGTGCAAATGTCCTGGTAGACCACACACTATAGTGTAAAGGTCCTGGTAGACCACACACTATAGTGTAAATGTCCTGGTAGACCACACACTATAGTGTAATGTGCGGTAGACCACACACTATAGTGTAATGTGCGGTAGACCACACACTATAGTGTAAATGTGCGGTAGACCACACACTATAGTGTAATGTGCGGTAGACCACACACTATACTGCAATGTGCGGTAGACCACACACTATAGTGTAATGTGCGGTAGACCACACACTATAGTGTAATGTGAGGTAGACCACACACTATAGTGTAATGTGCGGTAGACCACACACTATAGTGTAATGTGCGGTAGACCACACACTATAGTGTAATGTGCGGTAGACCACACACTATAGTGTAATGTGCGGTAGACCACACACTATAGTGTAATGTGCGGTAGACCACACACAATAGTGTAATGTGAGGTAGACCACACACTATAGTGTAATGTGCGGTAGACCACACACTATAGTGTAATGTGAGGTAGACCACACACTATAGTGTAATGTGCGGTAGACCACACACTATAGTGTAATGTGCGGTAGACCACACACTATAATGTAATGTGCGGTAGACCACACACTATATTGTAAATGTGCGGTAGACCACACACTATAGTGTAATGTGCGGTAGACCACGTCACCACACGCTATACGTAGTAGCACCCATTTTTTGTGATGGTGAATGTGCATAATGTTTAGAATCCTGCATTAAGTGTGTGTCTTTGTTTCAGAGTGTAGCCGCCGAAGCTGAGTGAGCTGTGAGCTGTTGTGTTAGCGCGGGCACGTCGTCTTCACAGGGCGGGGCACCACTGGCCCTCACTCCTCCGGGCCAGTGTTGTCCTGCCCCCGGGCCTCCACCTGCAGGGGTCCAGTGGCTCCGGCAGAGGGGTGTTGGGGGGGACTGTCGGACGGAAGGTTATTCTCTTCAAGAATGCCCGAAACCCCACTTTCCTCACCGCCACCACTCTGCTCGGGGACACTGGACTCCTGCTATAGAAATATTTTTTCCAGCAAGCTGACGTACTTGAGGCAATCCGCAGCTCGCACTGAAGCGCCTGCCTCGCCATCTCTTCAGTGTGGTGAGTATTGTCCTCCAGGTGTGAAATGTACAGAGGTGGGCAAGATACTTTTTTTGGGTAGTGCGATAACGATACTGTGATACTTTTTCCCCCAAGTTCGATATGCGATACTCCGCAACTTTTTCGGATTTTCTTAAAACGATACGCGATACTGCGATACTCTGCTACCGATACTTTTTTCTTTAAGCGATAGTATTGCAGCAATACTGCGATACCAAAAATTTAGCTTTGCGATACTTTGCTACCTAAGAAAACACTGTATTAGCAAAAAAAAGATCTATTTTACTTAAACTACAGTTTAGACACATTAAAACATTGTAATATATTTATTTTTAAACTGACAAATTTTGAAATTTGTCAGATAGACAAATTATCTGACAAATAAATTGAAAAACTTTTGTTTCAGGTCGTCTTTTAAAGTATCGCGGGAAATTTAAGCGATACTTGCGTTGCGATACTTATACTCCGCTACTTTAGAATGCTTTGCGATACTGCGATACTGCGATACTTTTTTGGCGGTGCAATAGTATCGCAGTATCGCACTAAGTATCGCTCTCGCCCACCTCTGGAAATGTATGCATGTATTCTGCAAAGTTTGTCAAATATCTCTGTTTCTCTAAGACCAGCACTCCAGCAGTACTTGAATCATGTCTTCACTGTAAATTTACAGGGCTCAAAGTTACATTTAGTTCTTTCAGATTAGATGGAGAAAGGGTTTTTGTAAAAAAAAAATTGAAGTTATATCCATGTTTTAAAAGGGAGCGTGGTGCCAGGGTGTGAAGCTTGTGTAGAGTGGTCAATGGGGCACCCTGAATATCAATCTTTGACGGTGTATTTTCAAAAGTGTTAAATGATGGGAACTCATGCATTTGCCAGAATAGTTTTGCCCGGCCACTTATTTCTTATGCATATTAACCCCTGGAGACCCAGAACGTAATTTCCATTATAATTTGGCTACCATTAGACGAATATTAGTGAATATAAACAATATTTTATAGATATAACCTGTTTAGTATCCTTGTCGACTAAATAATTTGGTATATTCAGTTACTTTTCGTAATTTTATGGATCGACAACAGACAATTTTTCATAGCAAAGGAAAGATCTGGGTGTGAAGGGGTTTATTGACGAACAGAGTCAAATATGAAAAAAGAGGCCTTTGTTTCAGTTCAGGGAGGGGTTTCAACAAGTGAGAGCCTTGGGGGACTAACAAAGAATGACAGAACTTTCTTATGGATTGCATTATTATCTCTTATAACAGCTATTACTTTTCACCCTATCTCTCTAAACCAATGATTACCTGTTTTATAATGTCAAAGTTTCAGCATCAATACACTTTATAGGCGTCACATCCACAACATCCTTGAGTTTTGTGCAGCCACTGGCTACTCAGCATGAAAGCAGAACCTCTTGTTGTAGCCTTAAACTGTTGCATGTCAAGCCAGCAACATTCCCACCTTTATAATCAAACAATGGCTTAATTAAACTGTTGCATGCCAAGCCAGCAACATTCCCACCTTTATAATCAAACAATGGCTTAATTAAACTGTTGCATGCCAAGCCAGCAACATTCCCATCTTTATAATCAAACAATGGCTTAATTAAACTGTTGCATGTCAAGCCAGCAACATTCCCACCTTTATAATCAAACAATGACTTAATTAACCCCTTCACGCCCAGATCTTTCCTTTACTATAAAAATTTGTATGATGTCGAGCCATAAAATTAAGAAAAGTCACTTAATATACCAAATTAGTTAGTCGACAAGGATACTAAACAGGTTATATCTATAAAATATTTCTTATATTCACAAAAAAAATTCTAATGGCACCCAAATTACAATGGAAATTACGTTCTGGATCTCAAGGGATAAACTGTTGCATGCCAAGCCAGCAACATTCCCACCTTTATAATCAAACAGTGGCTTAATTAAGGGAATCTCATCAACCACTAAAGTCAACCTCATGTCTTTGTGGGATAACCTGAATTTTAATGTCCATACATTAGAAAATTACTGTCATGCTGTTCAACTACAGGATTTATTCAAGTTGATCAAAGTTAGTGTTCTTATGGTAGAATAGCTGGGTTAGGTAAGATTTGTACCCCCTCTTGACAGTCTGTAGCCTCTTTAGGAGCCTTTATACAGCAGTGAGGAACATATCATCTCTGCTGAATAATCTAAACTAAATAATATATAATAAAATATAATCCTTAATAATCTCAAATAAAATAAATAAATAGTAAATAAAATAATTTTTTTCCTTGTTATCAAGTGTAGATGCTCACACACAAACTGAAGGGTGTGCATATGCTCAAAATATTTGTCTTCTAGTAGTATTAAATAGGAAATGACCAAGTGCCCCACAACCATCACCACACTGGGAGGTTTGGTTGTTTGCTGTTCAATCTCAAGCTTTCATATGTTGTCAAACAGATGTTCTAAGACATTGGTGTCACTCACATGTGTAGGAATCTTGTTGTGATCTGTAACACATGTATTTTTAAGCAAGTCATTCATCCATTCCAAGACATTCCTATCCATTTCTCCTTCATACTCAAATTACCACAACCACCTCTTGTAGGAAACTTTGTCAAACACTTTCTACAAAACCAATCAAGCTCGGTCCACCCATCCCTCTCTCCCTTGTATGTACCCCGTCAGTCATTCTATTAAGGAGAGGCATTGCAGAGTCAAGACACAGCAACTCCCACCTGTGAATCTGAATGGTCTGTCTAACATGAACTCCAGATATTAATTCCATCTGTGTCTTAACTATTGTCTCACATAACTACCCTACCACACTGGTTAAAGAGACTCATCTGTAATTCGAGAGAACTGGAACCCAAAATGTCAGGGGTCGCTGGCAGTTTTAACTCACTTTTTTGATAATAAGTTGGTCTACTGGAAAACAAAATATGGGCTTATTCCACTGCACTTAAAACACAAAAGTATAATATTAAGAACGATTTTCTTCTATATGTATATTGTATAGAAGCCTGATTCTGTAAAACATTGTATATAACCAAATAACCAAGTAGGTTATAGTTGAGGAGGCGAGGTAAATGCTACTCTATGATATTATATAGTCAATAACGAATGTTTAGAAGTTATCTATACCTAGGCAGTCATATTTTCCTGTTATTATTGTGTATCAATCAGATAGAAAGCCTGGAAGTGCAATGAGTCGACGCGTGAAGTCGTAATGTTTTGATTCAATCTCCCCGCCACAATCTCTCCGCCCACCACTCCCCGCCGCGGCACGTCGCCTCCACAATTATAACCTACATTGTCGCAGCAACAAGCCGATTTCGGCATTCTTTATTCTTCGTTTTTCCAAGGCATTGCTTATTGTATTTTGACAAGCGTTTGCCAGACGCAGCAGTACTGTCTTAGAAAACAGTGTGAACATCGCCCAAATTTTACATGCCACAATATACATGTAAAAAATATATTAAGCTTTGCTACTCGAGGCGAGTAATTTGCATTAAATTGCTATTATAGAACGTTCCATCGTAATGCATGTCATCCATATAATTAGTAGAACAACAGAAGAACTATATTTTTTGGTATTCAGATGCGGTGCATCAATGTTTATCGCGAAATTAATTTATGAAAAATATTAGTCACGGAGCCAAAACACAGTAGACCAACCTTTGAGTTAAAACTGCCAGCGACCACTGGCATTTCTCCAGTTTCAGATCATTGGAATTGAGTGGTTGCTCCCTGCCCCCCCCCCCCTTGTATGTATTGGGCAAGGTAATTAAGTGTGACAATAATTTCAATTTTCAGGTAAGTTTTGCAAGCCGTCGCGGGACTGCCAGACATCGCAGGAGCTCCAGCAACGTACAAGAATGCAACATGTAAAGTACCCATAGCAGTGTTTTCCTTAGGGTAGGGTGTTAGGGTGTTAGGATGTCCGCCCCCTTACCACTCAGGAACCAAGGAACTAATGCCCTTGGCTGAAGTCTTTTGCAGCTCTTCCTTCCTCCAGTACTATCTCCTGACAAGAAATGTTTGGCTCCAGTAATGACTTCACTGCACATATCTCCTGCCAATAAAGATACAGTGTGAGTAAGATCAGTGTTTATAATCAAACAATAGTGCATGTGATGTAAATATGATATTTTTCATATGATGTGTTGGTGGAAGCCATGATTAGTGATTAGTAGACCTACCTTTGATTGCAGGGATGCTTACAACACTGCCTCAGGTGAAGCAGTGGTTGGCCAGTTAAGGAGACCCAGAAGACACTTGAAGGCTGCCTTATTCTCCCCATCTCCAGCCACGGGTTTGGTGGTAACAGTGTCAAGGACCACAACCAATGCAATGATATATGAAGGTTAGTGTTACTTAAGAAAAATATTAGTATTATAACTATAGCTTCTTTTAGACTATCAATGATTCCTTTAAAGCTTTATGCAGTGATGTAGTAACTCACTGCTATGATGGGGACTTACTAGACTCGGTTCAATGTGTGATTTAATGTGTACCCAAACAACAAACACCAATACCACGTAATAAGTCATGCCGGTAAGCCTACTCATAGGATTGGAACAAAGTGAGCCTACTCATAGGATTGGAACAAAGTGAGCCTACTCATAGGATTGGAACAAAGTGATGCAACACATAACAAAATCTATCAAAACGTTCTTCACTGTTCTTGTACTGCAATGCTACTACATCTGCGCACATGTACAGAACAGAAATACAGAAATGGTCGACATGTGCGCAGATGTACGGTGACTTCCAATTTTAGAAGCACTGTACATAAAAGATATCAATCCCAAGCTTAACGTACAAGCATACGACCTACAAGCTCTCCCAAGCATGAGAAGAAAAAAGGGTAGCGATATCCAACCCACAGAGACGCAAAGCAAGGAGGAGCAGAAGTCATCCACCAATGAGCGTCGCCAGCTCACACGCGAGGCCGCCAGACTTCTCCTTAAGTAGCGGCTCACACTGCACCCAAATCATGCTCACCTCTACCTCTGAGGAGAACACATCTCTCCATGCTGCTGAAGAAGGGTCCATGACCCGAAACCGCGATACAGCAAAATGACCAGCTACGGCGAAGTCATAAACTTGATCACTAAAGAGAATAAGACACTCTTAAGACAAAGAGAAACCATCTTGAAAAAGATAATAAACGCTGAACTAGCTATCACTTTTAACGATATACATATATATATATAGGTATATATATATATATATATATATATATATATATATATATATATTATATATATATATATATATATATATATATATATATATATATATATATATATATATATATATATATATATATATATATATATATATATATATATATATATATATATATATATATATATATATATATATATATATATTATATATTTATATATATATATATATATATATTATATATATATATATATATATATATATATATATATATATATATATATATATATATATATATATTATTTTGGCCCCCCTCTTTTCAATTTTCTGGCTACGCCACAGTCGCCACTGGATGTAGTCTAGCCCAGTGCTATTCAACCTAAGTGGACGAGACTAAGTGAGGGGTGGACAGGTGGGTGGACGAGATCATGCCCACATGTCAGTATAAATCAGTGTTTTTTCTGATTTTGAAGTCTTGGATACCTATATGAGAGAATGTGGATGAGAACATGATGATGGTATGCAGACAGCAGAACAGACACTGGAGGCACGAAAGTCCCACTTGATTACCATACACCTTACTTTGATGCGGGAAAACCTTGACTTATGTTTCCAAGATACCTGAGAATGTGGATGCTTACTCCATTTTCAAATGATGGAACTGATCATTCTGATTCCCTATTGGAGCTTCGAATGTAATATTCTCAAAAAGCAGATTTCAAAACATTCGGCCATCCCAAGCATTTCTGGGTTGTTCTGCTTGATACTCAGGAAAACAAGGAGTTAGCTGAGCAGGCAATAGTCATGTTTGTGCAGATGCCAAGATTATATCTGTGTGAGCAAGGTATCTCAAGATTAGTTTTAATCAAGGCAAAGAAAAGGAATGCCATTCCGAATTTGGATCCTATCATGCGGGTTATACTTGACAATCATCTGATGCCTCGATTTAAGCTGATAGCAGACAAATTGCAAAAGCAGCCAAGACACTGAGTTTTGTTTCTTGAAAGAAAAGGCTTTGTTTTCTAGATTACCTACCATAACGCTTATTAGGTGCAATTTTACTTTAGTTTCATGAAAAAAATGCATTTGCTCTGGAATTCCTGAGCTCTCTTTATTTTTTCTTGTATATTTATAGTTTAAGACCAGTGGCGTACCCAGAAAATTGAAAAAAGGGGGCCAATATATATATTGTTACTAGGGCGAGAATGGTTCAAGATGTGAGGGGAATTATTCTAGTGAAGGCGGTATACCTCCGGCGGTGTTAGTAGAAAAAGGGGGGGAGCGGGTGAGCGACGGCACAACAACAACACAGAGAACAGCAGCCCCGCGCCCGCCTCCCTCTTCTGTGTTATAGCGCGTTTTCGCGGCCGCTCTGGCCCGGTCTGGACTGGACTAGAGTACCTTGAATAATAGAGTAGCGACAACTTGATATATGGGCGCCATCTTGCTACCAGGGCCTCTTCGTTCACCCAAGACCCGCGGAAGTTCTCAAGGCATGACCCCGCAGTATATCATGTTATACATGTATAAAGGATATACTATTATCTTCGGAAATGTTTGTTCTATAAGATTATCACATAAAACACAGTAAAACACATTAAATAAAGGTCATTATGAGACTGAAGAAATATGCATGAACTTACAATTCACTTAAACACGTCGTCATGTAACACTTTGTGGGACAGCTTATAAGATGGGAGATATCAATAGAAGCAGAATTTTATTAGCTTTCCATTGATAGATTTCGTTTTCTGATACATGATAGAACCATGCATAAATTAGCGTTAACTAAATAAATCGCCGCGTTGGCCACTCTCTCTCTCTCTCTCTCTCTCTCTCTCTCTCTCTCTCTCTCTCTCTCTCTCTCTCTCTCTCTCTCTCTCTCTCTCTCTCTCTCTCTCTCTCGTGAAAGAGAGAGAGAGAGATATGAGAGAGAGAGAGAGAGAGAGAGAGAGAGAGAGAGAGAGAGAGAGAGAGAGAGAGAGAGAGAGAGTGTTTACCAAAATACTTTTTTATTATATATAATATATAATATATATATATATATATATATATATATATATATATATATATATTATATATATATATATATTATATATATATATATATATATATATATATATATATATATATATATATATATATATATATATATATATATTATACTTATATATATTATTATATATATATATATATATATATATATATATATATATATATATATAAAGTAGAAAAAGTTTTTGGGTTACTCTCAACCGTTACTCTCTCTCTCTCTCTCTCTCTCTCTCTCTCTCTCTCTCTCTCTCTCTCTCTCTCTCTCTCTCTCTCTCTCTCACATATCTCTCGATCTCTCACTCAAATATCTCTCTCTCACTCTCTCTTTGAGAGAGAGAGAGAGAGAGAGAGAGAGAGAGAGAGAGAGAGAGAGAGAGAGAGAGAGAGAGAGAGAGAGAGAGAGAGAGAGAGAGAGAGAGAGAGACCGGGGACAACGCGGCGATTTATTTAGTTAACGCTAATTTATGCATGGTTCTACTGTATGTATCAGAAAACGAAATCTAGCAATGGAAAGCTAATAAAATTCTGCTTCTATTGATATCTCCCATCTTATAAGCTGTCCCACAAAGTGTTACATGACGACGTGTTTTAAGTGAATGTTAAGTTCATCATATTTCTTCAGAGTCTCATAATGACCTTTATTTACTGTGTTTTACTGTGTTTTATGTGATAATCTTATAGAACAAACATTTCTGAAGATAACAGTAGCCTATATCCTTTATACATGTATAACATGATATACTGCGGGGTCATGCCTTGAGAACTTCCGCGGGTCTTGGGTGAACAGCGAGGCCCTGGTACTAAAATGGCGCCCAGTAGCGTTTAATATAGGGCCTATGAATGACGGTACCCTCTTTACAGGGACCCTAGACTGGACTAGTCCCGGGCGGCCACTGTTTTCGCGAGGCGGATTGGACCGGGCTGGAACGGGCGAGGCTGGGCCAGGCCAGCGAGCAGGACCACCTTGGACTAGTGTGGGGAGAACTGGCGCATGCGCACTACAGTCAGCGGGGAAGACGACCAGGAGCTTCTCGTGCTGCTGATAAGACATGAAACACCTTGATGGCCGACCATAAGACTAAAGTAATTTCGCGAAAAATTACAATATTCGCAATTTGCTGAAACAACATCTTGGGAAATGAATGTACCGACAACAACACTATAGTGGCCACTGCACTAATGTCACCAGGCGCCATATATTACGAATTTTAGCATCACTACAGACTTGTATGTGTCACTGAAGACATGTACCATAGCTATAGTGTTATGTAGATAATGTAAACTACGTACTGTGCACGTAATGTGATCTGTAGTGATGCTAAAACTCGTAATATATGCCCCCCTGCGACATTAGTGCAGTGGCGACTGCACTAACGGCGACTAGATAGTGTTATTAACGGTAAATTAATTGAAATTTCATCATTCATTTTTTCATAGTCATCCCTGCAACTTGACTTCCCATTGAGAAGTCAAGTAAATAAAACGCGCGCTTTTTAAAAATGTGTGCATTTCTGCCCGGAGGACCGCCCACTCGATCCCCCAGCCAATAGGAACGACGAATGGGATGGGGCCAGTCTCGATGTATTTTAGTGAGCATCAGTCCAGCCTGACCCGGCCTGGACTGGACTGGACCAGGGCGTTGAACGTCGCGAAAACGCACATTAGCTACTTCAATATAACGCATGAAAAGAAACCCTTGTGTTTGCTTAAGTCCTTCCCACTGAGTGTGTGAATAGCCAGACAATAGGAAAGAACAGCCTGGTAAGTCCTCAGTTCCTAGCAACGAGCCCGGTAACTTGCTAAGCGCCCCTCTGTCTAAGCATCTGCCTGCTTCCCTGCTCTCAAGAGAGCAGCCCGGAGCAGGTGTAGGAGCCTAGCTGAGGACAGCAGAGGGGTCGTTCTCGCTTCAATATATATATATATATATATATATATATATATATAATACATATCTTTATATTAATAAAAGTGAAAGTGTGTCTGTCTGTCTGTCTGTCTGTGTGTGTGGTATAGGTTCCGCCCCCCGTGGCGCAATCCCATCATATGGCAAATTTTTGGAGCCGGGTTGACCAGGGGAAGGTTTTAAGTCCACTTATGAGATGATCCGATCACTTTTTTCTTCTTTTTTTTTTAGCAGCCTATTAGCGAGAATTGTGAAAAAAAAAGTGGATTGCGAGAATTGAGGAAACCTTGATGTAGGGTGATGGGTAATGGGTGTGGGGTGATGGGTGAGTGAATGGGTGGGGGGTGATGGGTGATGGGTGAGGGAATAGATGGAGAGTGATAGGTAATGGGTGTGTGGTGATGGGTAAAGGGTGGGGGTGATGGGTAATGGGTGAGTGAATGGGTGGGGGGTGATGGGTGATGGGTGAGGGAATAGATGGGGAGTGATGGGTAATGGGTGAGTGAATGGGTGTGTGGTGATGGGTAATGGGTGAGTGAATGGGTGTGTGGTGATGGGTAATGGGTGAGTGAATGGGTGGGGGGTGATGGGTGATGGGTGAGGGAATAGATGGGGAGTGATGGGTAATGGGTGAGTGAATGGGTGGGGGGTGATGGGTAATGGGTGAGTGAATGGGTTTCATGATTTCAGGAAAGCTAGAAGGGGCTATCTGGAGAGTCTGTGTTTGGTGGGCCGAAGGCCCACCAATAGCCCTCCGCAGGAGCTAGCAAAAAAGTCCGCCCGGAGGGCGGCTTTGCGGCTAGTATATATATATATATATATATATATATATATATATATATATATATATATATATATATATATATATATATATATATAGTTGATTTTCTTAGTTGGTAGTACATCTTGATATTTCAGGGTGACAAAGACACTCGTCATACTTTCCCAGCAGCCCAGGGAGGGCAGGTATACACAGATCGTCACCCTGATGATGCCAAGTGCCTTTGGCGAAACGTTGCGCATAAACAACCCCAAGTATGACGAGTGTCTTTGTCACCCTGAAATATCAAGAATATATATATATATATATATATATATATATATATATATATATATATATATATATATATTTCTTATAATTTATTCCTTGCAAAAAGGGGGGGGGGGGCATGGCCGTATTCGTAAAATGTATTTAGTATTTAGTATTTAAATACATTTATCAAATGTATTTAGTATTTAGTACTAACCCATGTGAATACATTCAATGTATTTAGTGCCCATCTCTGCTTACATCACGGTGACCATCGATGTTAGGTGGCCAGCAAGAGTAAGTACGTGTGTATCATTGTCTATGCAAGCCACAGTAGGTCTGTAGAGTCAGGGGATAAAGAGTGAAATAAGGGTTGTTTACATCGGGCATCCAGACATTCCCACAGCCAGGCATTAGCCAAGCGTTATCGCCAATCTGACATTATATTGGCTTTGGTATTCTGATTCATCGGTTTTGATAAGGGGGAGTCTACTTTTATAACATTTCCTTAATAAATCGATGATAAATGAGAAAACCGTGGTTTGTGGGACCGTATGAACGGGACCATAAAGCAATCACATTTTATTTTCTTCACTTGCCCTTTGAACTATGATTTGCGGAGCTCTTATGACGTTTCTTTATTTATTGGAGGGTTTGTTCATTCAATTAAGCCGTTACTTACGCTGTCATGATATCTGTATAGCAGAAAGTACCTTTGTTGTTGTCCCTGTGACGTCATCACTTTCTTACGTCGCTTTAAACCATTTCAGAAAAAACTTTTTTATTACGGCTTCAATCTTGAATCTGATTACCTTTTTAGAATCGGCATTTCATAGCATAAATTTTTTTATACGTTTCCCCATTCTTAATGTGCTATTTAAAAACTCGATAAAAATATGAAGAAATATACGCGTTGTGGCAAACCCTTCCTACTCTGCATATTTTGATAATTATCTCACCAATTTCAGGTTTATGAGGCTTTTCGTGTTTGTCTGGTTCATGTCTGATATTTCCATATAGATAATGTACTTAGTGAAGCAGGCTAATAGGCTATTTGTTTGAAGGCTGGTTGTCAACGTCTGCCAAGTCAACGTTAGTTTTCCGCAAAAAAAAAAAAAAAAAAATTTATTCATGGGTTTAAGGCAATATTTATGTTAGATGATTTAACCAATATGCTTGTAGTATTTTTTCCATATGTTATCATGCGTGTTTCACAGTCCCAAGTTCGGGTTTGGGTTAGCCAGCCATTAACCTTGTTAGGAGGCCTTATTTCTTCCCTTTCTGCCTTACATCACGGTGACCATCGATGTTAGGTGGCCAGCAAGAGTAAGTACGTGTGTATCATTGTCTATGCAAGCCACAGTAGGTCTGTAGAGTCAGGGGATAAAGAGTGAAATAAGGGTTGCTTACATCGGGCATCCAGACATTCCCACAGCCAGGCATTAGCCAAGCGTTATCGCCAATCTGACATTATATTGGCTTTGGTATTCTAATTCATCGGTCTTGATAAGGGGGAGTCTACTCTATAACATTTCCTTAATAAATCGATGATAAAGGAGAAAACAGTGGTTTGTGGGACCGTATTAACGGGACCATAAAACAATCACATTTTATTTTCTTCACTTGCCCTTTGAACTATGATTTGCGGAGCTCTTATGACGTTTCTTTATTTATTGGAGGGTTTGTTCATTCAATTAAGCCGTTACTTACGCTGTCATGATATCTGTATAGCAGAAAGTACCTTTGTTGTTGTCCCTGTGACGTCATCACTTTCTTACGTCGTCTTAAACCATTTCAGAAAAAAACTTTTTTATTACGGCTTCAATCTTGAATCTGATTACCTTTTTAGAATCGGCATTTCATAGCATGAATTTTGATATACGTTTCCCCATTCTTAATGTGCTATTTAAAAACTCGATAAAAATATGAAGAAATATACGCGTTGTGGCAAACCCTTCCTACTCTGCATATTTTTATAATTATCCCACCAATTTCAGGTTTATGAGGCTTTTCGTGTTTGTCTGGTTCATGTCTGATATTTCCATATAGATAATGTACTTAGTGAAGCAGGCTAATAGGCTATTTGTATGAAGGCTGGTTGTCAACGTCTGTCAAGTCAACGCTAGTTTTCCGATTTTTAATTTTTTTTTTTAATTCATGGGTTTAAGGCAATATTTATGTTAGATGATTTAACCAATATGTTTGTAGTATTTGTTCTATATGTTATCATGCGTATTTCACAAGTCCAGGTTCGGGTTTGGCTTAACCAGCCAACCTTGTTAGGAGGCCTTATTTCTTCCCTTTCTGCCTTACATCACGGTGACTATCGATGTTAGGTGGCCAGCAAGAGTAAGTACGTGTGTATCATTGTCTATGCAAGCCACAGTAGGTCTGTAGAGTCAGGGGATAGCAGGTTAGGTTAGTGCTTGGTGCACAGCACGAGGGGCTCGAGGAGGGATGCTAGGTTAGGTCTGTAGAGTTTTGTCATCTTTAGAATAAAGGCTCCACCCCCTATCTTCTTATAGCCAACAAGCTTTGGGACATGGTGGAAACCGGGGTTTGGTATTATTTTACGATGGGACCAAACTTCCCTACACAATTAGAGAGAACTGCAACTCCGAAATGCCAGGGGTCGCTGGCAGTTTTAACTCACAATTTGATGAAAAGTTGGTCAACTTGAAAGAAAAATATGGGCTTATTCCACTGCACTTAAAACACACAAGTATAATATTAAGAACGATTTTCTTCTATATGTATATTGTATAGAAGCCTGATTCTGTAAAACATTGTATATAACCAAATAACCAAGTAGGTTATAGTTGAGGAGGCGAGGTAAATGCTACTCTATGATATTATATAGTCAATAACGAATGTTTAGAAGCTATCTATATCTAGGCAGTCATATTTTCCTGTTATTATTGTGTATCAATCAGATACAAAGCCTGGAAATGCAATGAGTCGACGCGTGAAGCGGCAATGTTTTGATTCAATCTCCCCGCCACAATCTCCCCGCCCACCACTCCCCGCCGCGGCGTGTCGCCTCCACAATTATAACCTACATTGTCGCAGCAACAAGCCGATTTCGGCATTCTTTATTCTTCGTTTTTCCAAGGCATTGCTTATTATATTTTGACAAGCGTTTGCCAGACGCAGCAGTACTGTCTTAGAAAACAGTGTGAACATCGCCCAAATTTTACATGCCACAATATACATGTAAAAAATATATTAAGCTTTGCTACTCGAGGCGAGTAATTTGCATTAAATTGCTATTATAGAACGTTTCATCGTAATGCATGTCATCCATATAATTAGTAGAACAACAGAAGAACTATATTTTTTGTTATTCAGAGGCGGTGCATCAATGTTTATCGCGAAATTAATTTATGAAAAATATTAGTCGCCGAGCCAAAACACGGTAGACCAACCTTTGAGTTAAAACTGCCAGCGACCACTGGCGTTTCTCGAGTTGCAGTTCTCTCTAATTCCAATGATCTGAAACTCGAGAAATGCCAGTGTTCGCTGGCAGTTTTAACTCAAAGGTTGGTCTACTGTGTTTTGGCTCCGCGACTAATATTTTTCATAAATTAATTTCGCGATAAACATTGATGCACCGCCTCTGAATAACAAAAAATATAGTTCTTCTGTTGTTCTACTAATTATATGGATGACATGCATTACGATGAAACGTTCTATAATAGCAATTTAATGCAAATTACTCGCCTCGAGTAGCAAAGCTTAATATATTTTTTACATGTATATTGTGGCATGTAAAATTTGGGCGATGTTCACACTGTTTTCTAAGACAGTACTGCTGCGTCTGGCAAACGCTTGTCAAAATATAATAAGCAATGCCTTGGAAAAACGAAGAATAAAGAATGCCGAAATCGGCTTGTTGCTGCGACAATGTAGGTTATAATTGTGGAGGCGACACGCCGCGGCGGGGAGTGGTGGGCGGGGAGATTGTGGCGGGGAGATTGAATCAAAACATTGCCGCTTCACGCGTCGACTCATTGCATTTCCAGGCTTTGTATCTGATTGATACACAATAATAACAGGAAAATATGACTGCCTAGATATAGATAGCTTCTAAACATTCGTTATTGACTATATAATATCATAGAGTAGCATTTACCTCGCCTCCTCAACTATAACCTACTTGGTTATTTGGTTATATACAATGTTTTACAGAATCAGGCTTCTATACAATATACATATAGAAGAAAATCGTTCTTAATATTATACTTGTGTGTTTTAAGTGCAGTGGAATAAGCCCATATTTCTCTTTCAAGTTGACCAACTTTTCACCAAATTGTGAGTTAAAACTGCCAGCGACCACTGGCATTTCGGAGTTGCAGTTCTCTCTAATTGGGAGCATGGTTTTTGTTTACCTTATTGTATTCTAAGAGACATTTTCTCTTTGAGTTTTCCGTCGCAAATCAATAGTTTCTGAGATATAGAACATTTTAGGTGGGAGGAGGAATAATGCCCAGTTCACACTTCACGTTTTTGCTACGTGCGTCTTGTTATCGTGACGTCACCGTGACGTCACGATGACGTTACCTCGTCTCACTCCCGCTCGCTCTTATCAGAAAACATTGCAGTATAAAACCGCCTTGCTTTCCTTACTTCCTCCCCTTTGTACCCCATGACACACCTATTATTCCCTTCACTATACCCCCCTTCACTCCCTGCCCTACCTATATAGCGCTACAATCCCTGACAACAGGCTATTGCAAAGGTTACAAGTGGATTCTGTATAGCGGGGGCCACAGGTGTTGCCACATATCGCAGTCGTGGCGCTATTTTTCAAGTCACTAATAATTACTACCTATTGCACGGCCTGTAGAGGGTGTTGGTGACGTAGCGTGATGCTGTAGGAAGGATGGTATATAGTAGCTACTAGAGGGGCACGTGAGAGGGTTAGAACTAGAGAACACGAGAAATAACGCAGGAAAATACACAAGAGGTAGTGGTGGTGGTCGAGCTTACATTCAAGCAGCGTTGCCGCTGTTCCGCCTTCAAGCAGGGGGGCACAATATTTTCACATCATATATGTCTTCCATTACTAATATTGTCTTCCAGAATCACTGATAATAAATATATTTTAAATCAGACCTTGGAAACAGCATTATTTTGATATTGCAAAACTTGGTACGTATAATGTTCTATAAATTGTGGCACCACCGCTCCCGCATTCTGGAGAAAGCCCGCCAAAAGAATTGGCGGCTCCGAATCTTGGAGCCTCGAGACGCACGTCTTTCAAGGTCACACAAGCAGGAAGTGACGTCACGGTGACGCCACGATGACGTCACGTTGACAAGACGCACGTAGCAAATACGTGTAGTGTGAACCCCGCATAAGTCTCCTGTTTACAAAATGCCTCCCTCTTCCTCTTCTTGTGACCTGCATCGCTTTTGTTTGGTATTTTATTAAACTTTTTTATTATTGGACCCAGTTAAGAGGTTAAAGGTTAGGTAAGGTAAGGTAAGGTAAGGGTTAGGTTAGGTTAGGTTAGGTTCAGGTTAGGTTAGGTTCAGGTTAGGTTAGGTAAGGTAGGTAAGGTGGCCACGGGTGCGCCTCCGAAACAAAAGCGATGCAGGTCACAAGAAGAGGAAGAGGAAGGCATTTTGTAAGCAAGGAGACGTATTCCTCCTCCCACCTAAAATGTTCTATATCTCCGAAACTATTTATTTGCGACGGAAAGCTCAGAGAGAAAATGTCTCTTAGAATACATTAAGGTAAACAAAAAACATGCTCCCAATTGTGTAGGGAAGTTTGGTCCCATCGTAAAAATTTACCCAGGGTTTTTGGGTGGGGGAGCACACATATAAGGGAAATATGGCCCCGATAAAGTCTATGAACTAGAGAGATTTCCCTAGTTTAGGGATTTTTTTTGTGGGGGGCCATATTTCCCTAAGGTGTGTGCTCCCTCACCCAAAAACCCCGGTTTCCCACCATGTCCCCAAGCTTGTTAGCTATAAGAAGAAGAAGAAGAAGATAGGAGGTGGAGCCTTTGTTCTTAAGATTTACCATATATAGCTATATATATATATAATATATATATATTTCTAATTATTTATTCCTTGCATAAGGGGATGGCCATGGCATAGCCATTAAAAAGAAATGGTTGAATTTTCATTAGACCTCTGAGGCTCTGACCAAAAACATTCAACAAGAAGATACCTCACTCCGGGGTGCCCTGTGGTGCGCGTGAAATCGACCTCCGCCGTGCGCAAGAGTTAACCAGTCTGCTGGCCCATTCACTTGCTGCATATGACTATCAATGAAAATCATATAGACTATGGTTTATCAGTATACTATATGATATAATGTTATCTTCGTAAATGTTTGTTCTATAATATTATCAAATAAAAAACAGTAAAACACGCTAAAGAAATGCCATTACGAGACTCTGAAGAAATATGCATGAACTTATTATTCACTTCAACTCTTCGCCATTTAAAACTTTGCGAGTCAACATTTACCATGAAACATATCAATACAAGCGCAATTGTATTAGCTTTCCATTGATATATTTCGTTTTCTGATAAATGAATTACAACCATGCATACATTACCGTTAACTAATTAAATAACATCATCAATCGGGTAATTTTCCCGATTGATGATGTTATTTATTCACTTATATATTTCGTTTTCTGATAAATGAATTAGCACCATGCATAAATTAGCGTTAACTAAATAAATAACCTCATCAATCGGGAAAAATTACCCGATTGATGATTTTATTTATTTAGTTAACCCTAATTTATGCATGGTTCTAATTCATGTATCAGAAAACAAAATATATCAATGGAAAGCTAATAAAATTGCGCTTCTATTGATATGTTTCATGGTAAATGTTGACTCGCAAAGTTTTAAATGGCGAAGAGTTGAAGTGAATATTCTTTGGTCATATGCAGCAAGTGAATGGGGCCAGCAGGCTGGTTTAACACCTACCGCACGGCGGCGCCACCGTCGGCGGATAACAGAAGTTGCATTGGAGAGACCGCGAGTGAGGTATTTTGTTGTTGAATGTCTTTGCTCTGACTAAGATCTGGGGTGGCCAATGAGATTTCAGGCCACCCCGTAGATCCGCAACTCATTCCTCTCACTCTCTCTTCCACTCCCTCCCTGTTTCTCTCATTACTAACACAGGGGGGAGATGCTCGAAAGAGTTACTGGCCCGTAAGTATTACCCTAGGGGACTTTTACCTCGTAGCGCCTCTACGGGAGATGCTCAAACCGTTTTCTCACTTGCTACGGGACCGCGAGGCTAAGGGTGGTCTGGAGCACCCTTAACTCCCTAAAGCCCCGTCCACACTACCACTCACCACCGTCGGTGCTTGCCGTCGGTGCTTGCCGACGGGAAGCGCCGTTGCCAGGGTTGTGTCCACACGAACGGTTTTGTTCGGCGGTCAGCGCGCTTCCTGATTTCAAAGTGAGAGTTATGTTTTCTGCATATCGTGTACTCTCACTCGAGATTATGAAATAACCACAGGAGGTTTAGAAAAACTGACCCAACTATCATCTTCATGACACATTTCTGCATATCACAAGCAAGAAAAATATACGAAAAACTTTTTGTGTATTCTAAAAAATATAGCAAAAAGAAATAGTGTATAAACATTTTTCTCACTTTTTTGTCTTCAACTCGCTGCAATTTCCCGACCATTTCTCCCATTTAATTTTTGATCACATACTCGTAATCAGCTGACTTTCTTGGTTCTGATGGTATACGGTACATAGCAATGCAAAAATATCTATATAGTGAAAACTGCCGATAACTTGAAGCATGTGTTTGGCGCTGACCCGTGAGTGACGGGCATGCCCGCCCAATATTAAACCTGCTGAATGTTGGCGGGCAGCGCCGACGGTTAAATTTTGCTCGTCGGCATCGTGTCCACACTGCCACTTTTGAGTGACGAACACTGTTCGACGGGAAGCGCCGACGGTGGTGAGTGGTAGTGTGGACGGGGCTTAAGGGAGTGAAATTTGAAGCGGCTAGACATCAACAAACAATAAATTACAAGTTGTATCACTATACTTTATGTTTATTGTGTATTATAGAGCCATTTCATGCTTGCCTGTTTGAAATGTGATGTGTTTATTGCATCATTGACTCCATATATATCATATTTAACATACAATACCTATACTTGTAATAAATTAATATTAGGGCAAACCTAATATATTAAATATATATATCGGTCGACTTCTTGAATCAAAACATGTTCATCGTACAAGTTTGGCCGCTATAATGATGCCGCTATAATGCCGCTATAATGATGTAAATGTCTACCGTACACACACGCACGTACACACACAAGCAAGGATATTATAAAGTTATACTATCCTTGCACACAAGTGTCACGTATGTCAGAGTGAAGTGTTAGTCCCCCAGCGTGTCTTGTCTGACCTAATGAGCGAACGCGCAGTTCTCGTCCACTATAACAGAGATCGCCGCGGCTACGAATACGGCAGGCCTCGGTACGGCCGGGCCAGCGCAGTGGTCCATACTCCATAGATGCTAATTTCGGGCACGCGGGACTCGAACCTATAATCAGCGCATCAAGGTATACCCTGGGTACGTCTCTGTATTATTCAGCAGGAGAACATTACACTGAAAGGCTAATATGCGGCAATTTGTATTATCGTAACATTCTAGCGGTGTTGTGCTAAAATCGGCCCTATTTCGGAAATTGGCCGATTTTAGCTCAACACCGGCAAATATAGTTTTTAGGTTTAGGTTAAGTTATATTAAAGTTATGTTTAGGTTAGGTAAGGTTTATGATAGGTTTGTGTTAAGTTTTGTAGAGTTATTTAGGTTAAATTAGCGTCCGCGGGACGATTTCCGAAAGGGGCCGATTTTAGCTCAACAGCGGCATTTGAAGTAATTTATTTATCGGGCTCCCTGACAGCTGAGAGCATGATGATTGGCTAGATAAGGCCGCGTCATGCGAGGCGCTGCTCTGTGATTGGTTAGCAGAATTTCCCCACACATTTCCCTAGAATATCCCTAATATTCCCCACCCAGAGGCCACCGATAACTGTACGGGAGTGACTGCTCGGTACGAGCATCTCCCTCAGCCCACCCTCGTAAGGTTATTGTAGCCATACACTCATAAGTTGTCCCTTACGAGGGATTTTCGAGCATCCCTGCCCTGGTCTGTACAAGAGCCTCGGCTCAACGGACCTGGGGGGGCATTTTGGAACACTACTAAGACCATCTTAGGGGACTAAGACCATCTTAGCGCTAGGTGGACATTTTCGGAAGCAAATCTCGCTCCGCCTAAGACAGTGCAGCGAGTGTAAACTAAGGCAGGGTTGGGGTCGTCTTAGCCCGCAATTTTCTTCGTCACCATAACAACAATGGTTATATTATTGGTTATATATTATATATTTTAGACTGTATACAGGGTGTAACACGAGTTTATGCAAATATTGATACAGGTGAAAGAACATGTAATTCTAAGCACAAAATATTCTATAACCATATGCTTTTTGAAGCTTCCTTTAGACGTGAGATGAAGTTAGAAAAATTAGCGCGGAGAGGAATTTCACCATGGCAGGCGGCTGCCGCTCGGTGACATTTTGAATGATTTAATCATAATGTTTACTAGTAATGGAGCATTACATTATGTTATAACGACACAATTGGTATTAATGGACATGTTATTACTAAATAAGCAGTACATGAGAACAGCAGGGCTGTAATAAACAATACTGTACAAGGCTAAAGCCCCGTCCACACTATCACTCACCACCGTCGGCGCTTGCCGTCGGTGCTTGCCGACGGGAAGCGCCGTTGCCAGGGTTGTGTCCACACGAACGGTTTTGTTCGGCGGTCAGCGCGCTTCCTGATTTCAAAGTGAGAGTTATGTTTTCTGCATATCGTGTACTCTCACTCGAGATTATGAAATAACCACAGGAGGTTTAGAAAAACTGACCCAACTATCATCTTCATGACACATTTCTGCATATCACAAGCAAGAAAAATATACGAAAAACTTTTTGTGTATTCTAAAAAATATAGCAAAAAGAAATAGTGTATAAACATTTTTCTCACTTTTTTGTCTTCAACTCGCTGCAATTTCCCGACCATTTCTCCCATTTAATTTTTGATCACATACCCGTAATCAGCTGACTTTCTTGGTTCTGATGGTATACGGTACATAGCAATGCAAAAATATCTAGATAGTGAAAACTGCCGATAACTTGAAGCATGTGTTTGGCGCTGACCCGTGAGTGACGGGCATGCCCGCCCAATATTAAACCTGCTGAATGTTGGCGGGCAGCGCCGACGGTTAAATTTTGCTCGTCGGCATCGTGTCCACACTGCCACTTTTGAGTGACGAACACTGTTCGACGGCAAGCGCCGACGGTGATGAGTGGTAGTGTGGACGGGGCTTTAGTGGCAATGCGTCGGGACTGGGGAGGAAGGAGGGACTAGGCTGCGAGGCCTCACGCCGATCAGATGAGTCACGTGTTCCATCCTACCCCTCCCTGACACGATGTCATGTAGCCTTTTACAGTATTGTTTATTACAGCCCTGCTGTTCTCATGTACTGCTTATTTAGTAATAACATGTCCATTAATACCAATTGTGTCGTTATAACATAATGTAATGCTCCATTACTAGTAAACATTATGATTAAATCATTCAAAATGTCACCGAGCGGCAGCCGCCTGCCATGGTGAAATTCCTCTCCGCGCTAATTTTTCTAACTTCATCTCACGTCTAAAGGAAGCTTCAAAAAGCATATGGTTATAGAATATTTTGTGCTTAGAATTACATGTTCTTTCACCTGTATCAATATTTGCATAAACTCGTGTTACACCCTGTATACAGTCTAAAATATATAATATATAACCAATAATATAACCATTGTTGTTATGGTGACGAAGAAAATTGCGGGCTAAGACGACCCCAACCCTGCCTTAGTTTACACTCGCTGCACTGTCTTAGGCGGAGCGAGATTTGCTTCCGAAAATGTCCACCTAGCGCTAAGATGGTCTTAGTCCCCTAAGATGGTCTTAGTAGTGTTCCAAAATGCCCCCCCAGGTCCGTTGAGCCGAGGCTCTTGTACAGACCAGGGCAGGGATGCTCGAAAATCCCTCGTAAGGGACAACTTATGAGTGTATGGCTACAATAACCTTACGAGGGTGGGCTGAGGGAGATGCTCGTACCGAGCAGTCACTCCCGTACAGTTATCGGTGGCCTCTGGGTGGGGAATATTAGGGATATTCTAGGGAAATGTGTGGGGAAATTCTGCTAACCAATCACAGAGCAGCGCCTCGCATGACGCGGCCTTATCTAGCCAATCATCATGCTCTCAGCTGTCAGGGAGCCCGATAAATAAATTACTTCAAATGCCGCTGTTGAGCTAAAATCGGCCCCTTTCGGAAATCGTCCCGCGGACGCTAATTTAACCTAAATAACTCTACAAAACTTAACACAAACCTATCATAAACCTTACCTAACCTAAACATAACTTTAATATAACTTAACCTAAACCTAAAAACTATATTTGCCGGTGTTGAGCTAAAATCGGCCAATTTCCGAAATAGGGCCGATTTTAGCACAACACCGCTAGAATGTTACGATAATACAAATTGCCGCATATTAGCCTTTCAGTGTAATGTTCTCCTGCTGAATAATACAGAGACGTACCCAGGGTATACCTTGATGCGCTGATTATAGGTTCGAGTCCCGCGTGCCCGAAATTAGCATCTATGGAGTATGGACCACTGCGCTGGCCCGGCCGTACCGAGGCCTGCCGTATTCGTAGCCGCGGCGATCTCTGTTATAGTGGACGAGAACTGCGCGTTCGCTCATTAGGTCAGACAAGACACGCTGGGGGACTAACACTTCACTCTGACATACGTGACACTTGTGTGCAAGGATAGTATAACTTTATAATATCCTTGCTTGTGTGTGTACGTGCGTGTGTGTACGGTAGACATTTACATCATTATAGCGGCATTATAGCGGCATCATTATAGCGGCCAAACTTGTACGATGAACATGTTTTGATTCAAGAAGTCGACCGATATATATATTTAATATATTAGGTTTGCCCTAATATTAATTTATTACAAGTATAGGTATTGTATGTTAAATATGATATATATGGAGTCAATGATGCAATAAACACATCACATTTCAAACAGGCAAGCATGAAATGGCTCTATAATACACAATAAACATAAAGTATAGTGATACAACTTGTAATTTATTGTTTGTTGACGTCTAGCCGCTTCAAATTTCACTCCCTTAAGCCCCGTCCACACTACCACTCACCACCGTCGGCGCTTGCCGTCGAACAGTGTTCGTCACTCAAAAGTGGCAGTGTGGACACGATGCCGACGAGCAAAATTTAACCGTCGGCGCTGCCCGCCAACATTCAGCAGGTTTAATATTGGGCGGGCATGCCCGCCACTCACGGGTCAGCGCCAAACACATGCTTCAAGTTATCGGCAGTTTTCACTATCTAGATATTTTTGCATTGCTATGTACCGTATACCATCAGAACCAAGAAAGTCAGCTGATTACGGGTATGTGATCAAAAATTAAATGGGAGAAATGGTCGGGAAATTGCAGCGAGTTGAAGACAAAAAAGTGAGAAAAATGTTTATACACTATTTCTTTTTGCTATATTTTTTAGAATACACAAAAAGTTTTTCGTATATTTTTCTTGCTTGTGATATGCAGAAATGTGTCATGAAGATGATAGTTGGGTCAGTTTTTCTAAACCTCCTGTGGTTATTTCATAATCTCGAGTGAGAGTACACGATATGCAGAAAACATGACTCTCACTTTGAAATCAGGAAGCGCGCTGACCGCCGAACAAAACCGTTCGTGTGGACACAACCCTGGCAACGGCGCTTCCCGTCGGCAAGCACCGACGGCAAGCGCCGACGGTGGTGAGTGATAGTGTGGACGGGGCTTTAGCCTTGTACAGTATTGTTTATTACAGCCCTGCTGTTCTCATGTACTGCTTATTTAGTAATAACATGTCCATTAATACCAATTGTGTCGTTATAAGATAATGTAATGCTCCATTACTAGTAAACATTATGATTTAAATCATTCAAAATGTCATCGAGCGGCAGCCGCCTGCCATGGTGAAATTACTGGCCGCGCTAATTTTTCTAACTTCATCTCACGTCTAAAGGAAGCTTCAAAAAGCATATGGTTATAGAATATTTTGTGCTTAGAATTACATGTTTTTTCACCTGTATCAATATTTGCATAAACTCGTGTTACACCCTGTATAGTATATTAGGCTGTATAATACACTATGTATAAATATATTATATATAATACTATATATATAGGGGTGGGCTGGGTGGAATAGATATGATTTGCGACAGAAACGGTTAGCAGATTAATTCTAAACATATCAAAACTCACCAGAAAAAAAGTTTCGTTATTCACGATAATATCACATACTGGCTATGTGTGTGTGGAGGATTAAAAGGGGGAAGGAAGAGGAGGGAGAAGAAATAATAGAAGAAAAAAAAAGAGAGAGAGAGAGAGAGAGAGAGAGAGAGAGAGAGAGAGAGAGAGAGAGAGAGAGAGAGAGAGAGAGAGAGAGAGAGAGAGAGAGAGAGAGAGAGAGAGAGAGAACGAGCGAGAGAGAGAGAGAGAGAGAGAGAGAGAGAGAGAGAGAGAGAGAGAGAGAGAGAGAGAGAGAGAGAGAGAGAGATCCCTCGGCGTGTTGACAATGCACTGTGACTGTAGCAGAAATACATATCTGGCAACTCAAGGAGAAGGAAGAGGAGAAGAAATAATAGAAGAAAAAAAGGAGAGAGAGAGAGAGAGAGAGATCCCTCGGCGTGTTGACAATGCACTGTGACTGTAGCAGAAATACATATCTGGCAACTCAAGGAGAAGGAAGAGGAGGGAGAAGAAATAATAGAAGAAAAAAAAGGAGAGAGAGAGAGAGAGAGAGAGAGAGAGAGAGAGAGAGAGAGAGAGAGAGAGAGAGAGAGAGAGAGAGAGAGAGAGAGAGAGAGAGAGAGAGAGAGAAGTAGGAGTAGGAGTAGAAGAGAGAGAGAGAGGAGTAGGAGTAGAAGAGAGAGAGAGAGAGAGAGAGAGAGAGAGAGAGAAAGAGAGACTCCCTCGGCGTGGTATACGCCGAGGTTTGTTTATACGTATTTCCCGGCAAATACAGACTTGTGTCGCGCACGCTGATTGGTTAAAGTGGAAGTGGTGGCACTAAGAAGGTCTTAGCCTTACACGAGGCTAAGATGAACTCCGAAAATGCTTCCTTAGTAGTCTTCTTGGCCCCGTATAACTAAGTCGGTCTTAGGACGCTAAGAGGGTGTAGTTTAGAGCCTCTTCGAAAATGTCCCCCCTGGTCCTCAGATATACTGTATGTACTGTAAATATATTTGTTTAACAATTGTAACAAGAGGTCAATAAATATATCAATCAATCAATCAAATCTACTTAGCTTATGCTGCAGAAATATGAAGAAAAGCAACAAAACAAAGCGTTGTTCGGCCAAAAATCACCCCTTCCTCGGACCTCCTCCCAGCTGCTTGCACATGCGTCCTCACTCCTCGCCGGATCGTTCTCGACTGTCGCCCGTACCGGATTACTCAAGGAACTTAACATTGCTTCGAAATACTAAATCTTTCCCTTATTTCCTTCCCACGCCCTTACCTATTGACCTTAGACCAATATTTTTTACTTGTGACGTTATCTAAGTCTAAAATGTGAGTAAATGTGAGTTAGTAATAGAGTTGGTATGGTTTTGTAGTATATTTTTATAAAGTTTCTATTGATAGGGTTCGTTAGTACTTCGAACTCATTAACAGCGTCGCAGAGGAATGTGGGCAGGATATTATCTTATTTTTTTCTTTTTTTGCTACGTAGTTTGTGGGTTGTTAAAGGACTAGATTGCTTTGTTAGCAGTGGCATAGATAGGTATCTATCTATCAATGGGGGGACAACTGGGGGGCACTAGGCAAGCGAGGCCACTCGGATGCCACATAGAAAGGTATATTCTAAGATCAGATCAGTGGTGGGTATTAGAGCATTATACAGAATACGGCAGCCATGGCCAGTGGGGGGCATCTGGAGGGGCACAGGATTTTCATGGGGGGCACGAAACCCCTCCCCCCCGTAGCTACGCCACTGCTCACGACCTTCTTAGGGAGGTATACGAAGGTAAATGAAATAAATAGTACAAATGTTTGTAATTATCCATGACTTTCATCTGTTTCCTTTTAAAGAAACATAACTCGTTACCATCATTCGAATAGTGTACAGGGAGGTCCCGTTATACGAGCATTCGGTATACGATAATCCGATGATACGAGATGTGTAAATTAGGGTCTATTTTCAATATACGAGATCGAAATTCCAATGATACGACATTCAAACTGGGGTGGAGTAAAATTATCAAGTTCAAAATGCACGCCCTACCACTCCCGGGCTGGACAAAGGGGGATTTGGTTGACCCCAGTGAGGTCATCCCTAGCAAGCCGTGACCTGAAGGGTAATTAAGCATATGGCGCGGCCTGACATTTAGGGGTAATTAGCAGGTGTGCCGCAGTCAGGTCACCCCTAGCAAGGCGTGACCTGAAGGGTAATTAAGCATATGGCGCGGCCTGACATTTAGGGGTAATTAGCAGGTGTGCGGCCCCAACCTTGGGACCGCAGTCAGGTCACCCCTAGCAAGGCGTGACCTGAAGGGTAATTAAGCATATGGCTAGGCCTCACCTTTAGGGGTAATTAGCCAGGTGTGCGGCCCCAACCTTGGGACTGCTACACTACCTTCTCTTGTATCACGCGGCGTCCCCTACATTACAACGTCTTTTTTGCTTGTTATGCATGTTTTATGTTTAATTAATGTGCAGTTATGTTATTTTGTGTGCTATTTTCTCTTTCATAATGCTTTTTCTACAGAATAGGTAGTACAGTGTGGGTAATATAGACGCTGTGTGTTTGTTGTGTTTGCTATAATTTATTTTAGCTTGAAAAACATGTCTTTTTTTTTCTTTTTCTTTTTTTCTTAATTGATGGGGTCCTGGAACCAAACCTATATTTTACCATTATAAGTTATGTGTTTCGTTGTACGAGATTTCGCTTTACGAGTATGCCAGGTGGAACCTAACTGCTCCTATCTTCGGGACCTCCCTGTATTGTCTTTAGGCATGCATGAAGGTAATATTTCCACTTAAATAATGTTTAATGCTTCCTTGGAAATCACTTGATGGATAGGAGTTAAACATACATTTGTACACTTTCTTTTCAATAATATACCTTCCTAACAAGGCCGTGAGTATATCAAAACTCTTAATTTGTTAGTGAAAATATGATATTCAACATAAGTAACACTCAGATAATAGTTTGTTTGGGCTAGCATAACATCCATTATTAGTCACTAGAACCCTCAGCAGGTCCGCAAATTACCTATCGGATCGAGATTCATGAATATTTACAATGGGGTTTTAATGCTTAGTGCAGTGGTAGCCTACAGTATATACCAGTTGACCCTTCAAAACCTTGGCCAGCGGGTCTTGAGTGGACGGTTGTGTTAGGCTTCACCTTGAGGGCGGCAGACGCCAAACCCCCAGCATGCCCTTAAAAAATTCCTGTTTTCAGATCCGGATCCGGATCGACTCCAAGTTTTCATAACTTCTAATGGACCCTACCCATAACTACGTCACGGTTTGTTTACATCGGTGCATTGTGGGGATAAGGCGGGGTCGCCGCGGGTGGACCTACGAAGGGAAAACTACGGCGATGGAAGAATTTAGAGTTATTTTGCGCGAAATTGATATTCCAGGTGCTATATTACTGTGCTCTGTTCTCGCTGACAACACTATAGAGAAGACCTGAGGTAATGGCTGATGTGCAGAGGCTTCTAAACCAAGAAAACAGAGTCATAACAGAGCCTCGTCAAAAGGTAAGCAACTGGTAGGTACGTAACGTGTCCCTACCACTTGCTTACTTCTTAATGAGACTCTGCTGTGACTGTTTTCCTGGTTTAGAAGTCTCTGCACATCAACCATCACCTCAGGTCTCTATGTTGTCAGCAAGCACGGAAATATAGCACCTGGAATATCAATTTCGCCCAAAACAACTCGAATTTTTTTCATCGTCGTAGTCTTCTCTTTGTAGGTTGTATACATATTCATGGTTATGATAGTATTAAAATACCTTATTAATTGAGTTCCTTTTGTTGTCTTTTCTCATAATAAGTAGGGTATTATTCTAGAGTTTGCCCATACTCCCCCTCTCCCACAAAACAAGCTTGGGGACCTGGGGGAATGCGGGATTTTTGGCTGGGGTACAAAATATGCGTCGCAACCACATAGTTTTCGAGTTAGGGGTGTTGTAAAAATTGCCTAGATCAAGGGAAAATTCATTGAATTTCTTCTGAGTCCAGAAACGTGTGAACCTGACGATCCTCACAGAATGATGCCCCAAGTGTCGAGAACCCCCCGAACCTCCCGCTAGGAGGCTAGGTTAGATTTGGTTAGGTTAGGTTAGGTTATATTTGGTTAGGTTAGGTTTGGTTATATTTGGTTAGGTTAGCTTAGGTTATATTTGGTTAGGTTAGGTTAGGTTAGTTTAGTTTTGGTTAGGCAAATTTCTCTAGATATAAGGTAATTACCCTAGATCTAGGGAATTTGGTAAAATTCTAGTGTTTGCCCATACTCTCCCACTTCCCCCAAACAAGTTTGGGGACCTGTGGGAATGCGGGGTTTTCGGGTGGGGAACAAATTATGCGTCGGAAACACAAAATTTAAGAGTTGTGTATAGGGGGTAAAATTCCCGGTATTATTCTAGTGCACGTTTGCCCATACTCCCCCTCTCCCACAAAACAAGCTTGGGGACCTGCTGGGGGGAATGCGGGGGACCTGGGGGAATGCGGGCTCTTTGGCTGGGGTACAAAATATGCGTCGCAACCACATAGTTTTTGAGTTAGGGGTGTTGTAAAAATTGCCTAGATCAAGGGAAAATTCATTGGATTTCTTCTGAGTCCAGAGACGTGTGAACCTGACGATCCTCACAGAATGATGACCGAAGTGTCGAGAACACACCCAACCCCCCGCTAGAAGGTTAGGTTAGATTTGGTTAGGTTAGGTTTGATTAGATTTGGTTAGGTTAGCTTAGGTTATATTTGGTTAGGTTAGGTTAATTTTGGTTAGGCAAATTTCTCTAGATATAAGGTAATTACCCTAGATCCAGGAAATTTTACCACCCATACACAACTCTTAAATTATGTGTTTCCGACGCATAATTTGTTCCCCACCCGAAAACCCCACATTAAATATTAAACCCCACATAAAAAATTATAGTGTTTGCCCATACTCTCCCAAGTTTACCAAACAAGTTTGGAGACCTGTGGGAATGCGGGGTTTTCGGGTGGGGAACAAATTATGCGTCGGAAACACATTATTTAAGAGTTGTGTATGGGGGGGTAAAATTCCCTAGATCTAGGGTAATTACCTTATATCTAGAGAAATTTGCCTAACCAAAATTAACCTAACCTAACCTAACCAAATATAACCTAAGTTAACCTAACCAAATCTAACCTAACCAAATCTAACCAAACCAAATATAACCTACCTTAACCTAACCAAATATAACCTAACCTCCTAGCGGGGGGTTGGGGGGGTTCTCGACACTTCGGTCATCATTCTGTGAGGATCGTCAGGTTCACACGTTTCTGGACTCAGAAGAAATTCAATGAATTTTCCCTTGATCTAGGCAATTTTTACAACACCCCTAACTCGAAAACTATGTGGTTGCGACGCATATTTTGTACCCCAGCCAAAAATCCCGCATTCCCCCAGGTCCCCAAGCTTGTTTTGTGGGAGAGGGGGAGTATGGGCAAACTCTAGAATAATACCCTACTTATTATGAGAAAAGACAACAAAAGGAACTCAATTAATAAGGTATTTTAATACTATCATAACCATGAATATGTATACAAACTACAAAGAGAAGACTACGACGATGAAAAAATTTAGAGTTGTTTTGGGCGAAATTGATATTCCAAGTGCTATATTTCCGTGCTCGCTGACAACGTAGAGAAGACCTGAGGTGATGGTTGATGTGCAGAGGCTTCTAAACCAGGAAAACAGTCACAACAGAGTCTCATTAAGAAGTAAGCAAGTAGTAGGGACACATTACGTACCTACCAGCTGCTTACCTTTTGACGAGGCTCTGTTATGACTCTGTTTTCTTGGTTTAGAAGCCTCTGCACATCAGCCATTACCTCCATGCATTACAGCCATGTCTTCTCTATAGTGTTGTCAGCGCGAACAGAGCACAGTAATATAGCACCTGGAATATCAATTTCGCGCAAAATAACTCTAAATTCCTCCATCGCCGTAGTTTTCCCTTCGTAGGTCCACCCGCGGCGACCCCGCCTTGTCCCCACAATGCACCGATGTAAACAAACCGTGACGTAGTTATGTCTGGGGCCCATTCTAAGGCTCATCTCTGGTAAAATGTTCATGCACATTCGACTGTAACTTTTTAAGTATTCCTGCTAACAAACAAACAAATAAAGCAAACCAATCACATAAACTCCTTGCTCATTGGTGGAAGTAACAACTATACTACTACTACAACAACTACAGTCTGCTGCTACTAATACTACTACAACAACTACTGCTACTAATACTAATACAACAACTACTGCTACTACTACAACAACTACTGCTACTTATACTACTACAATGATGTTTTCACCGACATTGATATTGTTGGTCGAATATAATATAATTTGATGTGTTAAATATGTCAATCTTGTTCCTGATCTAGTTGCATTCATTTAATCGTTGGTGAATGCGTTGTGTATAAGGCGGTCATAAGCAGGCTCTTGAAGAACACATGAAGGACATTTGAATGGAGACCTCGAGGGGCGAATATGGCCTTTGTGTCGGTGGGAAAATATAGCTCAAGGCCGCGGCAGGTATTGGCGCCACACAAGTTATACTCATAGGAGGGTGTTTCATGTGACACCACTATTCTGCTGTAAAAGATCGAGTGGTGCATACCTTGACGTGGATCGGGTCACATGTTTCTCAAATATATTTTCAAACAGTTTATATGAATCCTTCTCAACATGTTTATTGCGTTCGTCTATCAAAACACAATTTAAAAGATAGAAAAATCCTAAGGTCAGCTATTTACTTACTGATAATGGTCAGGTCTCAACGTAATTATACATAATGTCAACACCGTGTGCGTAATGTACTGTAACATACAATTTCATTAACCCCTTCACGCCCAGATCTTTCCTTTGCTATATAAAATCGTTGCTGTTAGCCATAAAATTACGAAAAGTAACTGAAAATCCCAAATTAGTTAGTCGACAAGGATAACAGGTCAGATCTATAAAATATTGCTTATATTCACTAAAAATCGTCTAATGGTACCCAAATTACAATGGAAATTACGTTCTGGGTCTCAAGGGGTTAATTAAATGGGGGTATACATAGCAATGTACTACTCAGATTGCCTTCACTATACTGCGGTGTCCGGATTCAGAGCAGGATTTTTTCCCCTCTTCTACAAATGCTTAAATATTATCTTCCTATTCTGACGTCTGCCTGACGTCACGTCGGTGGGGAGTCAGTCACGAGTGGTTTAAATCTGGATGAAGTATGACGTCACAGTTGTTCCCATTATAGGCTCTCAAGGACAGACTCACGCCCGCCAACTTGCTGTATCTCATTCCAAACATTGTATTCTAAGGGTTTCAGATGCTATAAGCTTCCTTTCAGTGTTTATCCATACATTAGTGAGCTTAGTACAATGATATACATTACCATTAGTTTTTTTTACACCATCTAATTTATAGTGACTGTAGTTACCACTGTAGTGGCAGACATAATACTCTTTCATTCGGTCTCTAAGTAACTAATTCAAGGACAATTTGTACCTTTAATTTTTTTTTTTTTTACATCTGTGCCTATAGCGCCTGTAGGCAGTGGTGACCCAGGGCTCGGATGGTAGGCTCTGGAGGTTCCCTTGAGGGCTGCTGTGATGGTTGGTCCTCGCCCGTGGTGGCGCAGGCAGGATATTTATAGTGACTCCTGTGATTAGAGGCTCATGCCGCCCCCCTGTGTCCTCCGATGCACTCGCAATCGAAGGTAGAGTTGATGGGCAAGGCATTGAGTGTTCTTGGGCCACTCGACGGTACAGAAAGGTTTTGGTTTTCGTCGGGGATCGAACTCGGGTCACCGAGAACGCCAGTCGGAAACGCTAACCACTCTCCTACCGCCTCCCCTATAAACGGACTATTGCAGTGACAGAATTTTAGTTTCTTTGAATACATTCACAGATACTCACATCTTGTCACAAGCTCAGCTTCCAGACATTGATCATACTTTTTCTTTGATCGTGATTCAGAGTATAACATTATATATTCAACACGAAAATATCCGGTCTCTTTGATTCTCATACTACCAAATTGTCCCACAGTCAGTCGTGATTTTCATAAGATATGCAAGACTTCAAATGCAAATGAATGTATTTAAAGAAACTAAAATTATGTCACTGCAATAGTCCTTTTTAATTATAGTTCAGAGAAAAGAACCAGAATAGTAAATGGGTTGAGGTATACTGATATAAGGAGTAAATAGATACTTTTATTTTCTCTATGATAATAATTCTGCACTGTACAGAAGACGCACTAATATTGGACTACGCTCACCCCACGGCACCTCAGCCTGTTGCTTCCTCCCAACCTGCCCCACCCTGACCACAGCGCAGTCTCCAACAAATGGAAGGGCGCGAACAGAAGTATGTAGACAAGCAGCAACCCTGGTGTCGACATTTACTACTAGGAGGGCAGTCATAAATGATGATTGATTGATTTAATGCCCAAAAAAAAGGTGAATGTGCCAGACATCAGAGGTCATATGGCACTATAGCAAAGCATAAAAAGGCAACACTGGTGTAGACATTTACTACAAGGAGGGCAGTCATAAATGATGATAAAACTAACCCCCAGGTCAAGAAGGGCAAGCGAGAGCAAGGCAACAGTCTGAGAGTGTGGCGTCGCGAACTTCAACCATCAAACTATGAACAACATAAAGAATATCACTACTCTCACGGAATAATTGAGGTGGCACTTACATGCAGACAACATTGGCACTGAATACAAAACTAGATATTTTCTTACAAACTTAGTCATATCAATTCACTGTATAAAAGAATTTGAATAACTATTTCAATGATTTCCTTGAGCTTGCTGGATCATTAACTAGTATATATACATGACTCCTGGCAAACCTTTCATTTGTAAGTAAAGATTTTCATTGTCAATCCTAAGTGGTTCGGCATTCACGTTGACATTTTCTTCATATAGTATATATGTACATACACTAAAGTCAGTGTTGTTTTAGTTTCCACTAGGAATGCTTACATACTGTTGTTGCTGTAAGACCAACATAATGGTGATCAATCTCTTGGCGACTTGCTGGAACACCAAGACTCAATGTCTCATGGCCATGTACAGCGTGGTTACATTGCGAATGGTCATGTGGTTGTTAGTAAGTTACGCCAGGGACACAGAACATTGGGGGACTCTGCCAGCTCAATCATCAGCTATTCCTTGACTCTCCACTCCAAGGGTAATGTAAAATAGCACCATAAGTAATGGAGTGGCCTGGTCAAATAACTGAAATAGGCTTTCAGGCTTGTCTTTTACCATACCTTAGGTATTTTTAAGTACTATTCGAAAAATAAAAAGAAGTTAAAAATAAATAAAAGTGGACATGTTGCAGCTGGTTTACATTAGATGGGCTCTTAGAACTCCCATATTTACAATATTTACACTAGTGCAGGCACAAACATCACTAGGTATCGCCACTAACTAAAAAAAATTATGTTCTTTGGAAAAAATATATAATATAAATCAATGCAATATTTGATTTAATACTTAGGCTTACTTTAGATGCAAAATTAAATACACATTTCTTAGTAATACATCCATCCAATTCAAATTACTATAAAATGTACTTATAAAAGGCTGCACTCAGAAAATATCATCAAAAACTAAAATGTCCAGAGTAACTAAACCACATTTTCTCTTTGCAATCGAAAGTTTGATTATTAAAATGATGTTAAAACATCAAACTGTGATTGATGAGCTTTCAGCAATATCCTTCATTAGCATCACTCAAAAATGTTATGTAGCCATGGGCCAAAATGTTGGGTAACTGCTTGTCTGAGGATGGCCACTGTTCTCACAGACCAGGCACCTCAAAATGATGTGCTGGGGCCTGTTAAACTTTGTGGACCAGATCCCAGTCATCAGTTTGTCAAGATGATAACCAGTCTGACAACAGCAGCCTTGATCAGACAAGCAGTTACTCTATATTCTGGAACAGAACTGAACCATAAGACTGATTCATCCATACATTTAATATACGTATAAACAAAATGGCTAAAGAATACTTAGACTCGTTACTGGTGAGCAGTTCTAAGTACAGGTGAACCAAATGATGTTCCATAAAAAGAATGTTGCATAGCAGATACTAGTTATGTGCATGAAAAAAAACTTTTAAGGCACAGTTATTCTTCCTCTGCATTGCTTGAGCGATATGTCAAGGCAGACGAAAACATACACAGCAATGAAGACATTTATGAAAAACAGTTCATGAAGACGTCAATAGTATGTGCAGGACACCCTCCTGACTGTTCATCACAAATGTCTTCACTCGCTGTCTGAAGGGAAGACAAACACCAATTTTGGAATGTTCTATCACTACACTAATCTTGGTGAGTCATGATAATTATGGGGGTGACCTAAATAGTATGGGCGGAGACAGCATAACTCCATCACGGCAAGGCAATCCATTGTACTATAAAGACCATACATTATGAGCTAGACCAATGTATTCCGTTAGTTCTTAATCACTGCCAAAGATCTTATGACAAAATTGGCCATTTCATAGCACAACATTTGTCTTCTCTAGAAGCATTCACAAGTGACTGACAATGTTCCTCCAAAAATACTGGATACAATCCAAGAAATATTTGTCTTTCAAAAAGGTTACTATGATTCATCACAACCTGCCCTTCAAAATGTACGTCTCTACAAGACTGACGTTACTTACAATATCTTCACAATAATATAGGCACTGCTTTTGTTATTGTTTTATCTTAACTTTCTATAGAAAGTTCCTATTTACATCAAAATGCAGGGAGTACTTTCTCACATATAAGACAACCTAAAAGCAACTAACATGTGAAAAGTTACTAGAACTTTCATTCTCTGTAAAAGTTTTCAATTAATTACATTTATAGAATTCCTCAGTCAATATACAAATATTTTCTTCTTACATTCACTGTGCTTTAGAGGCTGAGGTAGGTGCGGGTGGTGTCTATGGTGTCCTGGGGGGGCGGTGAGGCATTCTGTTTCTCCCACTGGCTGAGGGCAGCATCAACCAACATATACAGGCACTTGAACTTATCTGCATCATCCTCTGGAGGAGTGGGAGGAGGTGTGACTTGAGCTGGTGTGAAGGGGTGGGGGGCGTATTCAGTTTGCGACACGTAATGCTCAGGAGTTGACGGCGGATACATGGGAGAGTCATTTGGAGTGTACGCTGGTGAGTTGGTGTCTGTATATGGCGAATTTGTCGTTGCTGTCACCTCTGTTATGAAGTTCGGGGCAGTGGTGGGTAGAGGTACAGGTGCTGGTGGTGCTGAGGTGTTGGTGGTGAAGCTGGTGTTATGTTCAGCCTCTGAGCCACACCCACAGGGGCACACGGCTTCAAAGTGAGGCTTGGATGCTACTCTCTGCTGCTCTGCCACCCAAGAGGCTACACGGGACTCCATGGAGAAGTCGTAGTCGTGGTCTGGGAGCTCCGTGGTCTCCCAGTGGGGCCTGGTGCGGGTGTAGTCATTCTGGACAGGCCGGGCATACTCCTCTGGGTCGACACGATCACGAGTTGCTACGCCCTTTAACTTCTTGGCACGTCTGGTGATTGTGTACTTCTCAGGATCGTTGCCTTCTCGTCGAATGATCTCGGGCAGGATTCTCCGCCGTGCATTAATAAACCAATTGCACACCTGTAATGATTAGATTGATTAATATAATGTAACTATTCTCCACAGATACATTATGTTATGGGAAGTGTAGCTGGCTGTACAGAAAGATTTGGCAGCACACGGAATATATTCAAGGGGTTTATACCACCACTAACAATGGCTTTCCATGTATGTGAAATGTATTCAATACATGTCATGTGTGAGGGGAGGGTACTGAAACATTTTGGCTGTTATAGATTATGTAAAGCGACTGGAGAATGCTGAAAGGACCATTCTGGGGTGGGTGAAGTATTGCAGCAATATTTCCAAATATGTATAGGTAAAGCTGAAGGAGAATATAATTGAGAGCATGTACTTGAGCATGGATAAAGGTAGATCACATTGATCTGGCCAGGTGAAGGAAAGGAACTACAATGAGTGAGTGAATTGAATTTAATGTTTTGAAGTGGGAGGTAGTGCCCTTAGCAAGAGCAAAAAAGGCATGGAATGAATTCCTGAGGATGATAGACTTTTAACTTGATGGACTTGGAAAACAATTATTTCATCAATTGTGTGTGATACATCTGTGCATGAACTGACGACCTAAGATAACCAGAGAGAGCATGTAGCTGTAGTTATGCAATATTTTGTATGCATGCAAACAAGTGATCATCCGAATTATACAAAGTAGCAACTGTGAAGGGCTAAACAAAATTTGCTATATTATATTTTGTTTTCACTTGACTATCACACACCATGAGTCAGAATTACTAATGGAATCTTCACATATTGTACAGTGGTATTTGACATCAGTGACATAGCACGCACAAACTTTATTTGTGTAGCTGATAAATATTTTCAAACACTTGAAAAACCAGCTCACCACCAAGAGGACTGGGATTTTCCTCCTGGGTGAATATAACAAGTCATTTGGACAAAGCGTCCCTGGTACAAAAGAAACAAGAGTAACAAGCAAGCTACCTGAAGGACAGAGAGGTTGGCTGCCCGTGACAGCTGCTGCTTCTCCTCGTCTGATGGATAGGCATTGTAGCGATGGTCATACAGCCACTTCTTCAGTATTTTGACAGACTCTTTTGGAAGATTTCCTCGGCGCTTTCTGGCCGCTGCTGCTGCCGCCCTTAAGTAGGAGTCATCTCCCCCTGAAGAAGGGTCGTCTGTGCTGTCTGAAGACGATCGTTCGCGGACTGTGGAGAAAGACAGTAGATACTTGTCATGGCACAGTTTATCATCATAAAATGTGTTCAGGATGTATGGAGTGGGGGTGGAAGGTTACTTATGATTGAAAAATGATAAGGGTAGGGTAAGGGTAAGGTTCTATTCCAAGGCAGAAGATATTGTAGAAGAAAATCAATACATAAGTATTGCCTTTTTCTCTGATGCACATGTACATTTCCAAAAATATGTCAATATATATATTTTCCTCTAAATACATGGACATAGAAGTGTTGAAAAAAGCCAATAGACCTGGACTTCACAAGTCTTGTCGACCCTATATCATGCATTCTCATCCATACATGTGCAGATGTAGCTACAGCAATATCTTAGTTTTCTTCGGTAGTTATTCACAATTATTCTGTAGTCATGTCTGTTGCAGTCATGCACAACAATTTTTAACCTTCTGTTTAATCTTTAAAGCAAAAATCTTTAATCTAATCTACCTACGCATCTAGAAGATGTTAATAATATTTTTCCAAACAACTATGTAGTTTGTATATGTCTGTGCTACATGCGCCAGATAACCACAAACACTCACATTGGGGTAATTCAAGAGCAGAAAAACAATACTTTTATATCTTAAGTGTCTCAGTGCAAGACATCTATTATTTTTCCTTCTTGTTAGGAGTTTTGGTGATGTCATGTGATAATTGCTCTGGATAGGAACAAAGGTTCCAACGGTGAAAACAATTACTGTACTGGAAATCGATCGATCTACAAATAAATATGATTATATGAGACGTGGGTACTAAGCCACCAGTAAATTTTACAAGTAAAATCTGATTGACAACACAATACTTTGTCTAGGTGTACCCTGAAATATGCCAAATGTTGCCTGCTGATCTTGTATATAAATATTGTATTAACATTTTTTTATGAACAATGAAATACCTTTTCAGGCTCCAGACATGCACAAAAGGTAGTGACTGATTATTAAGGATAAGGCTAAACTACAGGGGGGAAAACACAGACTGAAATACATAACGCAATATGTTCTTGGATTGCAGATATCTCTTTCTTCGGAAGATAAACAGAGTGATAAAAGTTTGCAGCCGAGCATTGTTTGCGTACGCCTCTATTAATTGATTTATAAGACAATTAATTCAGACGACATTTATACGACAATTTTTCGGGCATTTAATATCTGCTGGTGGTCCAATACATTTATCCGAGCACACAAACCATTCCATTCTCATTTTCTTCTTCTTTTACAGACTGCCGTGCCCACAAGTTGAGCTTATCATTACTTTCAGAGCCCTGTATGGCTTTCCTTGCTGTATACAGATTACGGGTTACCAAGGAGTATCATCTGTCAATGGACTTGCAATCACATGGTTGAAAATTTCAAATGATTAATACTACTACTACTACTACAGGAACTACCTCGTGTAGGTCTCACGGCCTCTTGTAGCTTCCTTATTTTCTTATGTTCTAATTTATTGCCAATATTCAATATCTGTAAACTGCCAAGTCCTTGATATAATATCTAAATAGTAACCGGTGTGTGATGGAAAGAAAGAAGTGATGTGAATGAGGGATATACCTGACTGATAAGCATCACTTCACGAGGTTATCTTGCGGTAAACAAGGCTCCACAGATAACACCTCTCGTCTGATACATTATCAATTGCACCACTTTACCACGGCCAGCCTCCTCTACTCCACACTCTATTGCCCACAACGTCTCCACAAGCTGCTTGGTACCAGTAATGCAAACATGCAGGCATCGCAGGACTTGATAAAGGGTCAACTCAACCCGTAGAGTTTACCCGCGTGGTCTTGCTGTCACCTGTCACTGCTTAACATGTGGTGCTCTTTATACTACCATTCCTGGAAGACTTTGCACTTATTCCAGTTATACCATTCTATCCAAGTACTTTCGAGGTGTTAATCTTCATCAGCACTTATATATATAAGTTTTACGATATTTTTTTTACATCATGAGTGCGAAAAAAAAGTCTGCTATATAGCTGCCAGACCTATGAAGCAGACAGTAAGAAGTTGTAGCCTACCCCTGTAACTTATTCAAATTTCAAACTAGCAACATGTTCCCCCTGTAATATGTTATACAAGGCACCTCGGAATCTACAGTAACATAATGTATAACGGGGACTTAACACCCCCCCTATTTTCTCTTTGCTCCAGTTAGGCTGAAACCAGTTTAAATCTTAAGCCGCCAGACCGTCCACGACTACACAGTCTTTTGGGGAAACAAAGCATCCTCTCACGCAAGATATGAATGAAAGGGTTGTTTTTTAACATTAAAAAAAATTCGTAGATGGCAAGAATCAGTTGGATATAGGTTAAGGCACACAAACCAAAGCCAGAAAAAGCTTTACATGTCCTTGCTTACATCTAGCAAATCTTCAACTATGCAGTAAGTGCAATAATGTGTGCACAAAAACCTGTTCCTTACTGCGTTACGATGTATTCTGACGGCTTCTATGTCTATTGTACCACTCTTACACTAACTCAGTAGCCTATTATATCGAACCATCAAAGACCACAAATCACGTATATACTCAGAATCAATCATCACATCAACGTTTAACTTTATACACCAATGATACAGATGTAGACTTAAGATTGTATACCTCTTCTACGAGCACGTATAACACCTAACCCTAGTCCTTCGGTAAGCTTAGGGGAACTGACATCAATTAAGCTGATTATTTTGTTGCTTTTTTGTCCTTGGCCTTGGGATGTTGAAAAAAATTAAATAAAATAAACAAATATATGAATAGGAAAAAAAACTGAGCAAGAACCCAACCGCCTAACCAACCTTTCGTGGTAAACATTTCATCATGCGAAGAGTTGACTGAGTTGTCCGAGAAGTAATGCATGGCTGGCTGGGGTGAGGGGCTGGCGGGGTTTGGTATAGGAGGCTGTGCAGCGCGTGGGGCAACACGTGGGCCTTCCTTCTTCCCTCACGCACACACACTTGCTTCACGCCGGCAGCCAAACCTCTTGCACAATTTCAATCTTCAGACTACCACTTTCTCGTGTGTTCCTCGCGTACTCAGGTTTCCACAGGGGCACCAGAAACAGGTTGGTGGAGGCGAGCGTCCGTAACAGTCACCGAATCCTGTTGTGGCTTGGCAGAACTCCCCAGCGTATATCCGTATTCCACTAGTAACTTCAAGTTGAGATGTTTTATATATCTGTTTTCATAAATGCACCGATGTGCACGTTTGACAGAATCACTGGCCTCTTGACACAAGGGACGGGCGCGCCACGTGGTGTACTGTGCTCCAGCAGCCCGCCAAACACACGCCGCTGACGGCCGCTCTCACCTGCCTTCACTGATCGTTTTATACACCTTTACTTATGATTATCAACACTTCTTGCTGTGGCACACAAGTTCCTGAGATACAGTAACTTCCCGAACGTTTGCATTCGCTCTAGATCACAGTAGAATGGCACAATGTTACAGTGGATTCTGAGTGGAAGCAGCGCGTTTCGTCTCCCAGCGCACCCACCACGTGACTGACGTTGGTATTCTTCGCGCTCAACACCAACCTTGAGCCCCGCCAAGCTGGCCGGGGGAGGAGCAGGGGTTAGGGCCCACCATGGGGGTGGGGGAGGCAGAGCTGTTCTCGGAGAGTTGACAGTTCACCTCGCGTACAGCTCCACGCACTGTTTTTCAACTGTTAACTACGCCTTTCGCATCAGACTTCACATGTATCATCCCCCTTGCTTACTGCAATTGTGAGTTACAGTGTGGCTAAGTATTCCCATATTGATAACATATGCCACATGTCAGTATGGTTCACGGGATGGGTTGAAGACCCCACGGGAGGCCGAAAGGCTGCCATACAAAAGTACTTTCCCACACGTCCCACGCGGCCATGGGAAAACTAATGTCGCATCTTCGCGGAGTTAAATAATACAGTAGTGTACGAATCATTTGTAGAAAGCTTCAATGAGGTTAAACCTTATTTAGAAATATACATTACACATCTTACGAAATAGAAAATAATAATAAAAGTTCTTCAATATGCATTGACCGCATGTAGTACGGAGTAAAACCTTTCATGTTGCTGGCTAAATATCAGAAGTGAACACCAACGATAAATATGGCCTCTAACTGCAAGATTGGGAGCGTTGTTATCAACGACATAATTCTATTAACGCTCCATCCAGGGGGGTATGCGGCCTCGAACAGGTCTTCCCTACCCCAAAGTAACACTGCCCTACCCATTGTATCAGCCACCGTCTTGCTTGGTCAGCGTCACAGGCTACTGAAAGTCTGAAAATGCAGACATGACTGCTACTATTGCGCCAATAATGGAACCGCTTGGATCATCTTCCTGAGCTATTATAGCTACCGTATACTGTATGCGAATGGTTAGTCCGTCCATAAAAGAACAATAATTTCTAACTTCTTTTTTACGTAGCAGTAGATGCTATTAGGTTAGCTAGATAATAACGTCGATGACTTTAGCGATGGAGAAAGGAGGGCGGCGACCACTGACTGGCCCACAGACCAACCCAGGCTGGTGATCAGCACACACGTCTTTGGGTGGTTCTTAATAGGCGATAAGACACCCATACAAACATGCAAACAAGTACACAAACTCTCAAGACATTTTGTCAGGAAAGCATAACTTGTATAGAAGAGCATTCTTATCATCCTTGATGTGATCGTACAACACGCAACTGTGAGATGAAAGCAGCTCCATCGCGCTAATAACACACCACAGAAACTGAAAGCAGCGGACCTGTCCAGATGACGACGGGGCGTGCACAAAATACCAACGAGCTGGGGGTGGCGACACGCGGCCCGCGACTATCTTATAATCTATTTATTATTAAAAAAAAAAATTTGGGGGGGGGAGAAAGTAACTCTTGTTTTGCTTGCTACAAGTTGTTTATAATCAAATGCCATGTCTCGTTTACATTCTTTGCCAATAATTTACTAATTTTCCATGCCATGTTAAGTTCAGCGTCTCCCGTAACAGGGCAAACGCTGTCTACACCGCTTCTGCGCCTCTCATCCACTGCTGATTACTACCAGTGAAGCAACCTGTAGCTTAACAGCCGAGGCCGCCGCCGCCGCCGCCATGGAAGGGCTCCCCATCTCACCCCTTCATTTAGCCCCAACCCCACCCCTTCTCACCCAAATACCCACCACCTTCCCCCCTCTACACCCTCCAGCCACCGGGCGTCCTTGGCATGAGGGCAGCGGCTGGCTGAGCGGGAGGAATACTCCAGCGTTCACACATTCACTACCGGTCATCATGCTCACTTCCGTACACAATACTTTGTCCTAAGGTGTCAGTCTTGCCTTGATTTTTTTTTTTTTTCTCTCTCTCTCTCTCTCTCTCTCTCTCTCTCTCTCTCTCTCTCTCTCTCTCTCTCTCTCTCTCTCTCTCTCTCTCTCTCCTCTTGCTGTCGTCGCTCTCTCCCCTCTCTCTCTCTCTCCTAGCGTCTCATTCGTTTTCGCATTCGCTCTCTTCTCTCTACTTCTCTTTTTTCTCCCACACTCACCGCACGACGCTGACGGTCAGAGGTAACGCATTACGACATCCGTCAACCTCCCAGAGCCCGCGCGACTCTTGCCGCAGACACAACATTGTGTCTGCCCGACTTCGGCTGGGATACCGACCTGTGTGGCAGGTCTCTGAGGCGGGGGACATTCCTCACTTCTCCTGCAAGCTGTGTGATCGCCCCAGAGCCAACAGTCTTCAGCACTACTGCCTCGAGTGTCCCTCTGTCAGGGACATGCTGCCTCAGGGACAGCCCTTACTCGCTGTGTGCGACTTTCTCCTGACGGATAGTAATTTAGATGTCGTATTAGTACGTCACCCACACTTTGGTGGGTGCTAATCCTTTCCTTGCCATACAACTGCGTGCCCTGCGAGACACGAATGCACTAATAATTTGATGTACAGCATCTCTGTATGTATGACGGTGTGCCCTGTGTGTCACGAATTAATTATACATGTTAGGCAATAGTTCATGTACTCGGTCTGTCGCTCTTTGAGCGTAATAAATTGATAAAAAAAATAAAAAAATCTCTCTCATACAAACAAAACGAGGATTAGACTACCAGTGTTGCCCCATCTGGTTTTCTGAAACAAGACTATTTCGTGAGAAAAAAAATAGCACCAAGTATTCTGCTTAGCTGGAAACATTATAACCTGATTATGCTGTACAACTTCTTAAAGTATAAAAACAATCATTCACACATATATATATATATATATATATATATATATATATATATATACATATATATATATATATATATATATATATATATATATATATATATATACATTATATATATATATAAATAATGTGTGTGTGTGTAGACAGACAGATATACATGTATAATTAAACATACAATTCAGTAGTTTTGTTGTACCCCAAGAGCACTTCGAATCACAAGGAATGTCACCTAAAGTCGCATTTCATGCTTCATTCATCGCACAAATAGCGGCAGTGATCTGGTATTATGTCACAAGCATCGGCCACCTACGTATATATTCTCGCACGCCACGGTACGTACTACGTAGTACGCACACCTTGGTACGCACCGTACATACATACTGACTCCTGAACAACTTGGTTAGTTACATGTGTTTTGACAACGTCAGGGGACGGCATGGCACCACGAGACACAATATAGCCCTTATTAGGGAGGGAGGAGCAGAGGATGAAGAATTTCCGGATGGTAGGATGTGGCTGTTTCCCGAGCCCCCTTACCCACAGCTTCCTTCCTGCACGCATTACAGTGCTGCACAGCGTTTGTTGCACGAGGGAAATTACGGATCACGTGAAGATCCGCCAGCCAAGCTACACTTGGGGTGGTTGATCTTCATGTGGGTGAGAGTGGGGTGGTTGATCTTCATGTGGGTGAGAGTGGGGTGGTTGATCTTCATGTGGGTGAGAGTGGGATGGTTGATCTTCATGTGGGTGAGTGGGGTGGTTGATCTTCATGTGGGTGAGTGGGGTGGTTGATCTTCATGTGGGGGAGAGTGGGGTGGTTGATCTTCATGTGGGTGAGAGTGGGGTAGCTGATCTTCATGTGGGTGAGAATGGTTTAATAACCCAGTTAGGTTAGGTTACGTAACCAATGTCCAGGTTAGGTTACGTAACCAATGTCCAGGTTAGGTTAGTAAACTAGCGGGGGGGTCTGGGGCTCGTAACCCCCTAGTTAGGTCAGGAGAGTATTGGTCAATATGGAATATTGTATTAAACTGCAGTTCTACTAAATAAAGGGTATCTCATTATTTTGACCATTGTTCCGCACAATACCATATTATATGATGATAAAAATTGAGTTAACCAACAAATAGATCTTCATGAGGGCAAATTTGGGGTGGGAGATCTTCATGTGGGTAATGAGATCTTCAAGTGGTAACATTGGAGTGGCGGATCTTCAGGGGGTAACATTGGAGTGGCGGATCTTCAGGGGGTAATATTGGAGTGGCGGATCTTCAGGGGGTAGCATTGGAGTGGCGGATCTTCAGGGGGTTACATTGGAGTGGCGGATCTTCATGTGATTCCAAATTACTCCAGAGCGCCAGTCTGATCGGATTTCTAGTACACTATATCTACTCGGGGCAAGGCAGCATTGCGCCACGAGGAGTCAGGCGTGGTTGTCATTCCATTGACCCTCGCGGCGCGGCATGTTCTTTAACATTTTGGTATAAAAGAGTTTGAGGATTCGAAAATATCACAAAAGTGCACGGCATCCCGCGAGTTACTTACTATCACTGGCGGAACACAATCCCAAACCCTGCCCCGCCCCCACCCCCCGGCAAGTCTGGCCCAGGCTGGTGGGCCACCACGCTGCCACGCTTGTTGCTGGCTGCCCCTAGCGACGCCAGCCTGCCATGGGTATCCCTCCCTATAACGCTGTCCGTCAAACATACTTGATTAATCAGTTTCCAGCGTACATTTCCCGGAAAGCCTCCCAATACAAGGTTCAGAATTTGACATTCAAGCTGACCTTTTTTTATTGTTGCAACATGCACGTGTATACGCACTGGAGGTCAGTGAATGATGTAATTACATTTAATGAGAAGGTAGGCTAGATAGGCCGGAGGTTGCCCCATTGGGTCACTGGCGACGGCTTGCACCCTTCACCCTAGTCAACACTGCCGCCGCCGCCGTCGCCCGTCGCCTTGCTACGCCGCTTGTCTGGGCAAGTCGACTAAGGTCTGAGTTGCGTAATACTTTATTCTCGGCCGTCTACCCAGTCTAGCATCGTTGAGCGCTTCACTTGCCCCTGCCTCCACTCAGTCACCAGAACTTATCGTGCGTGATGAGCAGAGTAGCGAGGTAGTGAGGGTTTCCTACCCCGTAAGCAAAGTCAGCTGTAGTGGTAAATGATCCGCTCCTTGCCTCCTCCGCGTCTGCAACTCATAAAACAGCGGTGGTAACTCAAGATTCCTGGCGGTCGACAGTCTCCTCGACTAACCTGAACAAACTCAAGGCCATCTCCACGATTGCTGCCGACAGTCGCCAGTCGGTTCTTCTTGTCCTCTGGTTACCAGTAAAAGCGCCAACTAACACCCAATAGAAGAAAATTTCAGAAGATACAAAAAATACAAATTTCAGCACCTACCAAGGGCATGAACAAAATACAGGATGAAGACGGCTGCGGCGAAGGACTAGTAAGTAAATAATAGACTGACGGAGGACACACCGAGGTTACCACACAGAGAAGTCATGGTCGGTCATAATCATTCTCAGGGAGACGTTGTAACGCTTCCTGGCCATGAGCTTGTCAAAAACATGTTAGCGCATGGAAGTCTTCAAAACCCGCTTCAAAAACACCTGTTCATTTCTTGCTGTATAACTACCCATGGAGTTATAATAAGTATATTCTATAATATACCTCCATTTAGCCTACAGTACACACCTGACCTGAGAACGTCAGTTAGGTGTGGGAGAAGGACTTTTCTAATAGTCAGCATATTATATAGTGTGCGGGTTTGTCCTGGAGAAGGGCAGGGTGTGCGTGAAGACTGGCAGGCAGACTGGAAACAATGTGACGGCAGAAACCCACCAACAATACCGCCATTGTACAGCACATCACCCTCCTTGGCACTCCTCCGTGTTCCGCTGCTGTCATGTATTTTTTTTATATTAGTCTTTAGTTTTCACTTCACTTATCTTAGTTCTTACAGACTCGAATGTTTGAGTCGCGAGGTTAAACAATGCGAACGTCACTAACCAGGAAATAATAAACATATATTTCATACTACCTCTCAAAGAACTCCAAAAAACGTGTTAACTCCTCACATGTACGCAATGAGAGCCTCTTAACCAATGGCAGGACTTAACTTTAGGGGAGTGGTGATTTTCTTCATCGCTATTGGCGAGTGCATGTTTACTCCGCGCCAAGATGATGCAGACATTTGTCCTTCGAGGAAGTGTCTGAAGTTATGAGCACGTCAGATTCTCACCAACACACGCACCACTGACCCCCTGAGCCAAACACTAGCCGTTCAGCAAGGTTGCACGACTTAACCATAACGTGCTATAAGTGGTGGTTTGTGAGCATGTGTGCTGCGTACTTATTTCATGTAAAAATAGATTAGTAACTATTGGGTCAATTTGTTATTAAACTGTAGGAAGAGTGTGTTGATACCGTTAGTTCTTCATGACCCAAGTATAACAAGTGTAGCCGCTCCGTTTCCGTAACTTAACTTGTTATTAACCACAAGGCCAGACTGAAGAATAACATTTGCAAACCATTAAACTCCACCGTGAATGGCAACACTGTTCACAGCCTAACGATGATGGAATTTCACCTAAGAATAAGGGAATGAAAGATAAGGTCAACAAATGCAAACGTGCGAAGATCAATTGAGAATGTAACTCAAACTGTAGGATGACATTTTCAGGACCCCGTATTCCTTATAGCTACAAGGTGCAGAGGAGCTGACACAAGTTACCTATTGGCTTGCGCATGTATATTCCTGCCAAGATAACGATGACCAAGCGTGAGGATTGCCTAAATGACCATCTGAGCGTACTAGTTTCCTTGTAATATTTGTAAGGCCATACTTAAGGCCACGCGCTAGAAGCATGTCCTTGTGTATGTCTTCGAACACGAGAATAATTCAGTTGCGCACAGTTACCTTGGGATAAATAATTATATAATGCATGAATGAATATGGTTATAATAATGATGCATCCCAGCAATCTCTCTCTCTCTCTCTCTCTCTCTCTCTCTCTCTCTCTCTCTCTCTCTCTCTCTCTCTCTCTCTCTCTCTCTCTCTCTCTCTCTCTCTCTCTCTCTCTCTCTCTCTCTCTCTCTCTCTTGCTGAGAAAGTATTCTGGTTGCTGTCTCAACTCCCTCGGTTTGGTTCTACAGATCGAAGGTCTTTCACCAGAGCGAAGTACTAAGAGTTCAGCGCCTACAATAAAATGTTAGCTAGTTTTCTTCCTGATCTCTTCTGCAAAGTCACATTCATTAAAACATCAATAAACTGCCCATCGCATAATTCAGTCATGATTTCCATCATGAAGTTCATTAGCCAGCAATAAAAGATGTCTTTACGAATCTATTACTCAAACAAAAGACTAACCGAAAAAAAGTAACCCACTTATGACAAGGTTACAGGTGAACAAGACCTGCTGGCTATCCATAAATTCGAGACGGCGAGAAGCAGCGGCAGACTTCATTAACCCCTTAATTGAGGCCCAGAACGTAATTTTCATTGTAATTTAGATACGCCATTAGACGATTTTAATGAATATAAGCAATATTTTGTAGATATGACCTGTTTAATATCCTTGTCCATTAGATAATTTGGTTTATTTAGTTACTTTTTCGTAGTTTTATGGCTAATAACAGACGATTTCATATAGCAAAGGAAAGATCTGGGCGGTGTGAAGGGGTTAAGGCAGGAGCCAAGTGGATTGCGTGTCTTAGGAAGTCGCTGCACACCCTGACAGGACGAGTATGTGATGTTTGCCCCACTCATCCCCTGCGGCCTATCGATAAGCGGAGACCATTACAGAGGTGATAAATTGAAACGAGAAACTAACAGAAGACTTAAGTGTGACCAGATGAAGTGAACTAGATTTGAATGAGAAGTCGCCGTGCGTGTGTGTGTCAAGCCCGAGGATTGAGGGTGGCTGCCAGCTGGCGCCCACCCAGCCCGCCACCCGCTGGAGGACTCGAGCCAACATAAATAGGTAGTACACAAACACTTTTGAGATAATCAGCTGTCGAGTTTCTTTCATACCAAAGCTGATGAAGTGTGTGTGTGTGTGTGTGTGTGTGTGTGTGTGTGTGTGTGTGTGTGGTGTGGGGTGTGTGTGTGTGTGTGTGTGTGTGTGTGTGTGTGTGTGTGTGTGTGTGTGTGTGTGTGTGTGTGTGTGTGTGGGGTGTGTGTGTGTGTGGGTGTGTTGTGTGTGTGTGGGTGTGTGTGTGTGTGTGTGTAGTGCGTGCCCCTCTGCACGCACTACCACTACATAAGTACCACGTCTATAAGTTCATAAAGTTAAGCCATTGACATTAACATACAAAATAAGACAGTACGTCTGGAAAAAAAAATGTGATACGTTCTGCACAAGGCAACTCAGCAAACTTGATTCACACAACCTGCCAGCTTCTTCCATAAATCTGACTAACCTTTTCTTAAAACTCGTATTCCCTTCACTACTCTACGACACCAACTTCTACTGTAATGATGATGATAATAATGATAATAACAATACTAATAGAACTACAATCCTCACCATCACTGTAATACGGGCCTTCACCAAGCCTCGAGCCACGAAAGACGAGCCTCCTATAATCCTGTCCAGCACAACCCTCCCCCTTGTAGTACCAACACCCTCCTTTCCCCCCCTCTGCCCCAGCCCCTCTACCACTTTGACAGTCGCTTTCTCGCCATCACTAATTCCCTCCCACCAAAAATTATGCATATACTGGTAACTATACTGGCCTGTCAGACCAATGAAGGTTTAGACTAGAGTACATATTTAACTTTATCAAGATTAGATCATGTTATGTATCACTAACAAAACTCCTCCTCCTTCTCCTGCTATTATACTATATACCAGCGTTAGTAACAAAAACGGCAGCAGCAACATGAAAAAAAGAACACTACACAGTCAGTTTCCTTGAAAACATCATCATATTAGTTGTTCATATACTCGTAAATACCATCACCACATTGTTATCTCCTTCCTTCCCTGATCCTGAGTAAAATTACTGATTAGTATGAAGGATATTATAATGTGGAAAGGAAGGAACAACAAAGGCAACAACAAAACACACACAATCATGGGACAATCATGCACATTCGTTGCGTGTCTGCGTTTGTGTCTGCGTTGAGAGAGAGAGAGAGAGAGAGAGAGAGAGAGAGAGAGAGAGAGAGAGAGAGAGAGAGAGAGAGAGAGAGAGAGAGAGAGAGAGAGAGAGAGAGAGGTAGGTGGTGGACGCGATTGTCCTGTTCCTACAAGTATAATCACTAGGGATCGGAAAAATATGTGAATACATAAAAAATAATTTTTCACATAAAACAGTTTATTGCACAAAAAAACCTAAATTATGATTTTTGCTAGAGATTACCTAAAATGGCCTAAATAACAACATTTGTATCCAATCTCTGCAAGTGATAACTTCATGTCCTGTCTGTCCACTGATGGGTCAGGTCAGACTGACAGCGGTATTTCAGTCTTCTGATTTATGTCTAACTAGCCGCAAAACCGCCCTCCGGGCGGACTTTTTGGCTGTGTTTGGTGGGCCTTCGGCACTTCGGCCCACCAAACACAGACTCTCCAGATAGCCCCTTCTAACTTTCCTGAATTCATGGATGTAGAAATGTATGTATTAACGCCAACCCATTCACTCACCATTACCCATCACCCCCCACCCATTCACTCACCCATTACCCATCACCCCCCACCCATTACCCATCACCACACACCCATTCACTCACCCATTACCCATCACCCCCCACCTATTCCCTCACCCATCACCCATCACCCCCCCCATTCATTCACCCATCACCCCACACCCATTACCCATCACCCCACCCATTCACTCACCCATTACCCATCACCCTACATCAAGGTTTCCTCAATTCTCGCAACCCACAATTTTTTTCACAATTCTCGCTAATAGGCTACTAAAAATTATTAAAAAAAAATTAAAGTGATCGGATCATCCCATAAGTGGGCTTATAATGTGCCCCTGGTCGAGCTGGTTCCAAAACTGTGCCATATGATATGATTGTGCCACGGGGGGCGGCACCTATCGCGGACACACACACACACAGACACACTTTCGCTTATATTATTATAGATTATTAGAAATGAGTTAAAAGTTAACAGATTTTGGTGAATGATGCCAGGGGTAACGAGTATATACCGTGCACTGCATCACTGACATAAAAGAATATTTTCCGCTTTATGTAACTAAATACTGATATTATTTGTAACTGACTAGACTTCGAAGATCTACTTCGTGAAAAGTTTGAGGCAGTATTGACAAGAAACCACGTATTGAAGTACTACATTCAGTCAAAGGAGTTTTGCAAGGAGAGGACAGAAGCGGTGTCACATTTCCTGAAGGAATGGGGCAGACATAGCAAATCTGAAATTCGCCCCAGCTGCCAATGTGGATGTAGAGAGTAGCTTCTCAGTCTATAAAAATGTGTTGACTGACAGAAGACAGCGTCTTACAGAAGAAAATCTGAACAAAGTCATGGTTACAAATTGCTTTTATAATCGTTCAGCTGTCTGATTTTGTTTTCCTGCATTTTTCACGGAAATAAAGCACTGATTAAAACCACATATTTTAGTTTTTCTATCACATATTTTGGTGAAAATACATAACATAAAAAAAACCTAAAATGGTCAAAATAACAACATATATAATCACCAGGATTACTCACACCCCTATTGGGTCCAGCATAGCAACACCCCTACGTGGTCAGGTCAGGTCAGCAGTCAGATGAGGCACGAAGCTCACTCAGGTCAAGGGAAGGGAGTGGGTGTGGTGTAGGGAGAGGCTGGTGACAAGGCGGGTCGGGAGCAGGGTTGCCAGGTCCGCGGTTTACCCGCCCAATTGGGCTCTTTTTAATGGAAGTTGGGGGATAAAAAACGATGGTCGCGGGTTGCGGTTTTTTAGGCTGTTTTAACTTAGGCTTGCGGATTTTTGGGTTGATTGGCTTCGAAAGCACATGACACATTTGCACCCGGTCAAGTGGACAATTAAAGTTAATTATCCTCAAAAAGGATTATCACGACCGGACTTTGACCTGATCAGGACCTCAGCCGTGACCTCTCACCTCTCACGGAGGTCACACCCTACTGACATCCCTAGGGACGATTAATTGACCTGGAGGCTGGGTCATGCCACACCTTCCAAGGTCCACCATAGAGTAGTCTTTGGTCCACCCTTCATTCAGCCTCTCTCTAAATTCAAAGTATAAGGAGAGAGACGATCAGAGAGGCTGTCAAACAGTGTACTCTCTACTACTACAGCTGCCGTGATCAGAGGAGGACATACATTAGCTTGCGTGAGTGACTTGTAACACAAGAGTTTAGAAAATACATGACATGTCCGATCATTCATGCATAGAAATAACACGTACTGTTGCAATGAGTTTAACCCCACAGAGGAAATGCTGTCACCTTTTACAAATGACATTTATTCCAATGCTGACGATCAGGAGTATGTTGATATACCTGATATATAAATGTCCAAAAAAAACCATAGCATATCATGTAAGGCATGAATGGGTACGTGTGTATGCTAATATAGATACATTACTTGTCAAATATTTTTCCCCCTTTTTGTTATACTCCTGTCAGTCGTCTTGAGCATCAAACATACACAACAGATTTTTTGGGGGGCGGTTTTGTCGCGGTTTTTTGAGACCGAGGTCGCAGGTCGCGTTTTTTGGGCTGGTTTTGGGATGGGATTGGGTGGGAGCAGTCCACGACCTGGCAACCCTGGTCGGGAGAGGGTGTGGGAAGACTGGTATGTAAGGTTATTGAGTGGTGGGAACGGCGGTGTCCAGGTGGGGTGAGCAGACTACGGGGGGAAGGGAGGGTAGAGGGGTGTGTTTGAATGGGAAAACAAGTGTGAAGCCCCCTCCCCCTGTCCCCCTTCCTCTCTGAAATGCTACCTTACTCAAAGGAATACGGCGTCTCTCTCTCTCTCTCTCTCTCTCTCTCTCTCTCTCTCTCTCTCTCTCCTTCGAGGTGATGGTTCACTTTTTGAAGCTAATGACGTTACACAAGTTGCTGTCATCTTGGTGTATTTATTTTATATTTTATTGCAGTCACTAAATCTCTTCCGGGAACTGTCGCTGAAGTAAACATCTTATTTGCATCAAGATTTTGTATTTCCCAGGGAATTTCATCCTTTTAGTTTCCTTCACAAGTCCCTCTACAGACAACACATTCTAACAGGTCAGGCTGGCTTATATGTATTTATTTCCTTGCCAGATCTGCTGCACAACGAAAAATTAAACAGCATAGCTATAACTTTACATAGGGAAGCTACAAGAGGCAACCATAACTTAGATCCACTTTTCGTCCCTATTCATTAATTTGACTATTTTTTCCTCAAAACTCACTACCGACCGGATAAAAAAAAAAATATTCCAATCATCTACCACCCTTATGGTATATAATTTTATGTATACGCTCTCTGTATTGAGAGACAAGCAAACCTGAAATGCATGTTGCTACCTATGTCCAACATAAAGAGGCCATATCAGGTATTTCTGATCGTAAGAGAAAATTTGTTAATCAAACACATCTTTACTCGCAGCTGTATGATTTGAGGTGCCTGTCACAGTGATCTCTCTACCATGCTTTACGATGGTCACCTTCTGAACTTCACTTCGCACTTCAGAATATAAACTACTTGACTCCATGTTTCCACTTGAACAACTCAGCATTTATAACACATGAAGTGGCAGGAGCCGTGTTGAAGATGTAATGACCTGTTACTGCAAAGATGCTGACGCTCACGAACAGGTACAGAACAAGACTCTCTCTCTCTCTCTTGAGTTTTGTCATCTTCAGTCACACAGACACGCACCGAATCACCAAACTCCATCCTCCTCATCCACGCATTAATTTAATAAAGTAATACCACGACAGTCAATTAGATACCCCCCCCCCCCCCTAGACACGTTCGACAGATAATATGGACTGCTAAATATCCTTATTCTGTCCCTATAAAAAAAAAAAAAGGTAATAAAACATATTAAAACATAAACAGGTAATACAATACTATTTGTTACCATTACTATTACTACATTTTCTGCAAGGATCCGTCTCCTTCACACCCTCGTCCTACATAACTATTATCACACCACCATCTGTTATAATACAATGATTACGCAATACGCCCTTGCTTTATCTTAACAAAAATAACGCAAATCATTAAGATAAATTTCAGAGAGAATATGCTGACGCTTGGGCATCCTTTTCTCTCCTTTTCTTTTCCCCTCCTCCTTCCTCTATCCCCTCTCTCTCTCTCTTTGGCAAGGTCCTTTTATTACTTTTATAGACACCAGAAAACTCGAAATAGGCCCGCCAAGCCACCCGCTATACTACATGCCTCTGTCCATTCGTATTCATCACCGACGTAAAAGATAGATGCAATGCGTGTGTGTGTGTGTGTGTGTGTGTGTGTGGTGTGTTTGGGTGGTTTGGTGGTATGTTAGGATGTGTATTTGAAGTGCCGCCGAGAAGAGATGATGGATAGATATGATTTCAATTAGGGTGTGTTGGTGTGTGTTGTGGTGTGTGTGTGTGTGTGTGTGTGTGTGTGTGGTGTTGTGGTGTGTGTGTGTGTGTGTGTGTGTGTGTGTGTGTGTGTGGGGTGTGTGTTGTGTGTGTGTGTGTGTGTGTGTGTGTTTTGTGTGTTGTGTGTGTGGTGTTGTGTGTTGGTGTGTGTGTTGTGTGTGTGTGTGTGTGTGTGTGTGT
>JACEEZ010007602.1:142500-167500 GCA_016584305.1 Chionoecetes opilio
TGGCAATGGCGTCAACTACACCCCCAAGCCACAATCTTAATCACATCAAATGGCTCGCATGAAGATAATTATAATTAGTCTTAGACATGAGTATACAAAATATCATTCAATCACCAGGCGACCAAAGGGGAGATTGCATGCGGCTTGTCGGCACCAAACACACACAAATCACATTAATTTTTGTATACTTTTCCCCCAGTCTAATTGCATACATAAAGAGTAAAGAATAGAGAAAAAAGGAAAAGAGGAAGGAGAAAGAATGAGATCAACACATTCTATAATACCACATAGACCGTTCATGACACTAAGGAACAGTAGTTTAATTATGCGGATTTAAACAATATTTGCTGTCTAATAATATCACAACAATCTTTCCTCCCGGTAAATCACGTCACGTTAAGTCAAAAGAGTTTCCGTGATGTCTTTCCGTGGAGCAAGGGTGGCGTGTTGGTGGCGGTGTTGGCGGCGGGGATCGCGGGGGGCTGCCGTGCTGAATGAATGGCGCAAGATGATCAATACGACTTATGGGTTGGTGGGCAGTGTTATATTTGACGGAGCTGCGGCTAGGTTTCTCTTTTCAGTACGTACGTACGTCTACAAATCAGTCTTCTTTAAAAACGTATTCTCCTTTCTATTTGTTGAGTTATTAAGTTTATTCAGTTGTGTTTTCTATATATGTAAGTTGTCAATGCCTTCCTGTCGAAATGTAATCCTTATCATCTCCATCTCCCTCTCTCTCTCTCTCTCTGTCTTTCGAGGTTGGAAGCGCCACACCGAGGGACTATTTTTACGATAAGCCTAGGTTGGCACACTGTTCCACCGCCACCCATGTAGTGTGTGTGTAGCTGCAACGATGAAACTAAAGAGAAGATGAGACTATGCTAACCTATGGAAGGAGGCAATGCTATGGTATATATATATATATATATATGTGTGTGTGTGTGTGTGTGTGTGTGTGTGTGTGTGTGTGTGTGTGTGTGTGTGTGTGTGTGTGTGTGTGTGTGTGCAGGATGGTATAATAAGAGAAACGAAGCCTGTGAACAAGCCAAACGTACTGACAATATGATGAACCAGTGTAACTCGAGTGAGAAAAGACATTAGTAGTCCTGACGTATGAAGGACATTATATATATACAACAACAATGAGGAGAGGAGGGAAGAAAAAAAGGGGGGTGAGGAGGGACTGACTTCGAAAATAGCTCATAATAGCAAATGAGAAAACTACGAATAGTTAGGAGATGCTGATGCTGATAATAGTGATAATAATAACGACAGTAGTGGAACAAAATCTCCATCAAAGAATTCAAAGATGATACCGATGATGGAGCAGGAGAGAGAGAGAGAGAGAGAGAGAGAGAGAGAGAGAGAGAGAGAGAGAGAGAGAGAGAGAGAGAGAGAGAGAGAGAGAGAGAGAGAGAGAGAGAGAGAGAGAGAGAGAGAAAAAAAAAAAACCCAATAACAAAAAGAAAAAAAACAGGAACAGAACAAGAACAAGATAAGCAGAAACAAATTAAATATGGAACACCGTTAAAAATAAAAGTAGGACACAGTTAATGATGCCGAAAACAAGATACATATGGGAACGAGGTAAATATAGACACACAAAACAAAAACTCACGAAAAAATAAAACCAGAAAAACGCCTAACTATATTTACATCCCCCTCACACATAAATCAATTCAGTGTAGTCGCTCATGCAAGAAATGTCGAGGTAGATATAAATAGCCCCGTATATAGATCTTAGGAAAGTAATGAAAAATAGATCCTGGTAAGAAGTACACGTAATGTCTCGGAAGTGTTAATACTGTTTTGCTAAAGAGAGAGAGAGAGGAGAGAGAGAGGAGAGAGAGAGAGAGAGAGAGAGAGAGAGAGAGAGAGAGAGAGAGAGAGAGAGAGAGAGAGAGAGAGAGAGAGAGAGAGAGAGAGAGAGAGAGAGAGAGAGAGAGAGAGAGAGAGAGAGAGAAGAGAGGAGAGAGAGAGAGAGAGAGAGAGAGAGAGAGAGAGAGAGAGAGAGAGAGAGAGAGAGAGAGAGAGAGAGACTTAACCCCTTCACACCCAATCTTTCCTTTGCTATAAAAATAATTGTATGTTGTCGAGCCATAGAATAACGAAAAGTAACAGAATATACCAAATTAGTTAGTTGACAAGAATACTAAACAGGTCAGATCTATAAAATAATGCTTAGATTAACTAAAAATCGTCTAATGGTACCCAAATAACAATGGAAATTACGTTTTGGGCCTCAAGGGGTTAATATGTGTGTAAGCGTAGACTGCGATGGTCACTTGATTTACAGGTCCTTTCCTCAGTCATCCGTTAAGCTGCGATAAAGACGCGACGAGAGGACCAGTAATATGTAAATAATAAAAAGGCGGGACTTAAGGACCATTGAAAGAGTTATGGAGATGGAGGAATACAAAGGAAGTTACCAACAACAATATATTCATAGGTCCTTATTATTATAATTGAATGTACACACTACTTAGTTTGAGAGTATGAGACAGGACAGTAAAGTAGTAGGAGGAGGAAGGAAAAATTATGACGAAGGGGAGAAAGAGCACGAGGAGAACGAGGACGCCAATCACTATGAAGAGCGGGGTCCAGACAAAACCCCCCTAGGACAAAAAACCCTTGGACAAAACCCCCTAGGACAAAAAAACCTTGGACAAAACCCCCTAGGACAAAAAACCCTTGGACAAAACCCCCTAAGCTAAAGGGCGAAATAGGACAAAACCCCCTCAGTTTAATACCATTAAAATTAGAAGAAAAAATATAATTTAAGCACTGTATTACTGAAGTAATCATGAAAAATATTATAATCTTTCTTTGAGTTTGTTCACTCCACCTGATCATTGTTTTGTCTACCCGAGTACCGTAAATCCCCATGTACCGTAGATAACACTAAAGTCGCCAGGACAACGTTTCTTTTTTATTTACAGACGTGTGGTGGCGTTAATACTTACATTTCTACATCCATGATTTCAGGAAAGTTAGAAGGGGCTATCTGGAGAGTCTGTGTCATTTTGTGTCTTCATCTGTGTCATATTATGGCTATAAATGAACAAATTACAAAAATATATCAACCGAGTGGCGACGTTGATAATGGGCTACACTAAGGTCGCCATCTAGTGTTTATGTTTTGAGTGTCCTCCCGCCGTCGTCGTCGCCCGAAAAAAGACCGAGTAGTGTAATTTGAAACCGTCTATACTTGCAGATACAAAGCATAAAACAACGCTGAAACAGGGAAGATTATACAGTCATGATATAAACTACTGCGTATCATCTTCAGTGGTACATACAAATCAGTAGTGATGCTATCATTCGTAATATTTGGCGGCTGGCGACATTATTGCAGCTGGCGACTAAATTAAGTGTTATCTACGGTAGCTATAGGTAAAAACCTATCAACACCTATCTATCAAAACCTATATATTATATAATGAATGTAATATTTTACATCTCAGGGAAGTGTTCATAAACTACAAATAATAAGAATAAAAATTATGATTTTTAAAAGTTCTTGGTTTTTTTAGTCCCAGGGGGGTTTTGTCCTCAGGGTTTTTTTCCTACACTCATGAAGAGCACTGGTTCACAAATACGGTGGTATATGATTGAAATGGCCTCAGTTGTCAGGTAGTTAGACCAGAGTCAATCGAGTTTCAAAAGGAGGCTAGACAATTTCATGGATGGGGATGAAAGGTGGATGTAGGTGTAGGTAGTGTTAATTAAGTAACAGGAACTACCACTTGTAGGTCTCACGGCCTCGTGTAGCTTCCTTATTTTCTTATGTTCTCAGTATACAGTATGAGAAGGATAGAAGAGAAATGCTCGGTATGCAACTAGTCACCGAGGCACTTCCTCAGCTATCTCAGGCTGTGGCGCCATAGGCAGGGTGGGAAAGGAGCAGTGGCGGCCCGGACCCATGTGCAGACAACACAGTGCACAGTGCAGCAACTCTGGGGTTTCCCGCCACATAACCCACAACGGCGCAACGTTTCTGCTGAACAGTTTCTGCGCCGCGCCGTGCTTATGCTGGGCAAGTGTCACAGGCCTGCTCTGAAGCGCATGACTGGCAGATCATTACAATTGTGGACATTCAACGGAGAAAACGAATTCGCCGCCTCTGCGTGATCAAAGAATTTAAGCAAGTAAAGCGTTAATCCCTTTTTTTGTTTATAATTCAGTAGCTTCCTGGAGCACACACACGTGATATTCCATTGTTTAATTAAAGGCCAATTTATTTTGAGAGGAACAAGCGCGATGACTTACGCAAAATGCGCACCTCGATGCCTATGTGTTACTAATTATAGGCTATGTAGTGCCTTCTTTTAAGGGGATGAAGTGCGAGTTTCATCTGTGTTTTCAGGCACATACCGATGAAGGCGTAAATAACCTCACAAATCATGATCATTTTCGGTGCCAATTTTCGAGGAATGTCACTGACATCACATAAATATCCTTGGGCGAGACAATACACCAAGCATCTATTGTAGACTAAGTTGTAACGCCTCTTACTTACGCATCCTTGTGGCTTAGTTACCCCGACTGACATGCTAATGTAGGATAGAAGGTAACAATGAACCAAAGAATCGGAAGTAAGGTAACACACTTATCTAACCTAACCTAACCCAACCTAAAGTAATCTAACCTAGCCTAACTTTTACTCCGTTATTTTCTTACTAGTTACTGCCTTACTGACTACCGTGACATGTAACCCGCGATGACACGACACCCCAAGTCAAAGCCTTTAGAATTAGGCCCTAATTCTAAAGGCTTTGGCCCAAGGGGTGAACATTTTGGGAGTGTACCTGACGGCCGACGTATATATATATATATATATACAGTATATACGCTTATGCACGTAGGAGCGAGATGGGTTGTTGGGCACTCACCTGCACCCAAATAGTAGTTGTTGTTGGTGTACATGTCAGCGGGGGGTTGATGGCACCACGACAGCTCGGCGGTAATCCCGGGACGCGGTTCGATGCGAGGGTCACACAGCACAGGGCTACCTCAGGCTGGACTAACACTGCACACACGGGCGGCACGGCACGGGACGGCACTCCTCAACACCTTTAGCGGACACAACCTCGTCGTGATCAGCACAAGCGTCACGGCCCCACTAACACCCGGAAAAGCTAGACAAGGATGGAGGGGATGTTCCAGGGGGGGGGGGGGGGGGAGGCCTTGAGACCGAGTGGTGGTAAAATACTGAAGGGTTAGGATGGTTCCGGTGGTACTACTCTCCTGACGAGGCCACGGCTGCAGGTCCACTGTTACTGCCGCCCGGCCTTCACTGCTCCCCTACACCACTATTTCAGGCCCCAACCCCGTGCCTCCATTCACCCTGGCACTCCACCAACCCCAGTTCGGAGCCAAGTGCCAGCTGCTCCTGCCTCGACTCTCCTCTTCCTCCGCCCGCCTCTGCTCTACCACACGTGCATCCCTCCCGCCCTCCGCCACTCTCACCTCCGCCTGTATACCTGCACCGCCACCTGTCATCTCACAATAATTCTCTCTGGATTTTTTGGTGCAGCATTCGATACCTTGGCCCGAGGCAAGCTGAGCGCCTACACCACCTTTTCCCTTCCCCTGTCTCCACCACACCATCACTCTCTTGATAAATAGACTCAAGGCCCAACACACTTTATCACGCTTTCAGACACAGCCAGACACACACACAAAAAAAAAAACTCACTTCGACGTCCTAACAATAATATAATAGAAAGCAGTGTTGGTAGTAGTAGTCGACCCCAAAGTAACTAAGAACTATGTCTATTGGTAATCTGGTCGAACCTATACATCGCTGCCGCCTCCTGCTACAGCCGAGGTCATCCGTCATCGATTCCTTCTCCCTCCCTCCATTTTTTCATCTTGCAAATCCACACCACACGCCAACTGTCCCCCTCCCTCCTACCTATTCCCCTGGACGCTCTCACGCAAGCAAGGTGGCAGCCAGACAGGTAGCCCCCTCACCCACCTACCCACGCCAACACCCACACAGGCCTTCATGATTGGCAAGGTTCATGTTACCAATCACTCCTCTTTCTCCACCCTCTTCCTGAGTCATTCACCTCCCCCTCCAACGCCTATTCTTATCAGGTGTTCCGCTCGCCACTATGATACACCATGCGGCCACTCAAGACGTCCCACAGCGCATCAGTTATGTCAGCCAGACAAGTGCAACATTCATCTCCTGGATATGGAGAACTCCGCAGCAAAGTTACTCGGAGATAATAGTAGTATACACGGTTTTTTTTTTTCTCTCTCTCTCTCTCTCTCTCTCTCTTCAGGTGACCGGGGAGGAAATGTTATCGAACTCCCGCTTGGTGGTGGTGGCGGCGTGTCTGGGCATGGAGGGAGAATCCTAAAATTATTTCTGGACTAGGTTCCCCTCTTCTCTTTTTTTTGTCTCTCCTTTCCTTTTCTCAGAAGTCTTTTTGGCCTTTCTATAGTACTAACTATTCATCCTTGTTTATGGTTTTACGAAGTCCCCCCTCCCCCCTCTACACTTTAAACCTCGTGTGTGTATTTGCAACTTAATCATGTTTTCCATTTAACTCTTTTTTTCAAGAGGTTCCTGAGGCCAAATGACTCAAGCCTCCTATTTCTGAGCGTGCAATTACTCTGCTCAGATCTCACTGCAACAACGCCCTATACCCAAGTGAGCTGTGGCCGCCCCTCCCCCATCCCGGCCCGTCCCACCAGTCATTAATGTCACTGTTCAGTCAGTCAGCAGCTTTTCTTCGCGGCATTACTTCTATAGTGAGTAACAGCCCCGCCTAGTCCCACCGGTCTGCTCCTGAGTGGTATGTGTGCCGCCTGCTATACCTCGAACCCCCTGCCATCACTTGGACCATCATATGCGACCTTAGGAGCTCTTCAGATCGACTGTTTTGTGCACGCATATCCGCCGCACATCTCTCCCCAGCCGTACCCGATGATACCGGCAACACCCCAAAGGAGAGAGGAAGGTACTTGGCGTCAGGGTCTAGATTTTACAACCAATTACGAGACGTGTGTCGGCAGGTATCTCCAGCAGATGAGACACTGAAAATACCTGGGCTGCGAGGTTGCGACCCAGGGCCAGCGGTCATCGAGGACGCAGCACCTGCCAGAATGTGCTGCTCCCCTCTGCTCCATAAAAAGAAGAGGTGAGCTACTCGACAAAACGTAGACTCGAATAGCCATGTACTTACAAATATCCTTTAACCCCTTGAGGCCCAGAACGTAAATTCCATTGTAATTTGGGTACCATTAGACGATTTTTAGTGAATATAAACAATATTTTATAGATATGACTTGTTTAGTATCCTTGTCCACTAGCTAATTTGATATTAAGTTACTTTTCGTAATTTTATGGCTAGACAACATAAAAACATTTATAGCAAAGGAAAAATCTGGGCGTGAAGGGGTTAAAATGGTAAATAGAAAATAATCAACACATCTTAATACTGTGATCTATCGACGCTGCAAATATCTCAAGTAACTCGGTATTTACAATTTCAGTGAAGAATAAATGATTACGAGATTGCCCCGCGCCCTGCCCCCCTCCCCAGCTTGTCCTTCAGCCCGACACTGCCCAGTGCCCTGGCCACGTGCCGCGATGGTCCTGGGCTGCCAAGACGCGGGGAGACAACACACAAGGGGGAGACCATGCAGTTTATGCACGCAAATAATGAGGTCACGAACCCCCAAGCGAACCACGAACCCCCAAGGAATTCTAAAACATAATTATAGGAATGTCAAGTTTTGTCGATGAGAGATCTTTTTTGTGGGGCGTGAAATATAAATATAGTGAAAAATAGTGATAAAAATATATAAAAAATTAAAATAATAAAATAAGTAATAAAAATAGTGAAATATAGTGAAGACTATATATTATGACAAGCATGAAAAAAATGAAAGAAATCTATAATACGGGAACAAAGATAATCTCGACACTAAATAAATATAACTCCCTACCTAACTTACTGTTGAAAAGAGTTTTAATGGGCTTCAACCCCCCCCCCCCCCCCAATGAAGGTGAGAATAAACACAAATAAATTAATATATAAGTACACTTGGCACCTCTTTGCTGGCTCGTGACTAGTCGTGAGATTTGGTAAGTTATAAAATGTGCTCCCTTCCTCTCTCTCTCTCTCGGGTCAGGCAACAGCATATTCCCATCATATAACACACTCATGTTGCCAAGCCATGTTTCCCGATGACCTAAATAACATTAGGATTATCTGACATCTCTACAATACTCGTTTGTTTAAGTGTATATCAATCTTGTTAGATGTATTTCGTGTGCAAACTTTGACGGCATGAGAAATAAGCGGAGGAGAGGGAAAGCGTATGAGTGGAATCAACACACACACACGCATAAGACAGACGAAACAATCAAAAGACGACAACTAAAATAATGAAACGCCATGACCACAGCGAAATGTCAGGTGTATGTATGACTACTGCTCGACTCACCACTACCACGGTAAGGGCAGCAGTGCAGGCCTCTCGTTGGTCTTAGCTGAAGTACATATTGAATATCAAGTCCCCCCCCTAAAGGTTATTGTCCTCTGGTTCTTGTTATTCCAGAGGGACACTAGCTGAGGCATGAATATCCACTGCCGCCTCTCTCTCTCTCCCGCTCACTGAGGTCCCCCAGCCGCTATTTCGGGCTCACAAGTCACAACTGCTCGTCTGTTTGTTAGCCGCACCAACAATAAGAGTGAGTCTGCAGGAGCTGGCGGACACGGAGGGAACCTGTTGGGTGGTGCTGAGGGATAACAGCGGCTTGTGGGACATATGACAGAATAGACTAGAGAAATTATGCGAACAGACTACCGGGTGTCCACTTTTACTCCACCACACTCTCTCTCTCAGGAAGCCAGTCATGCCATCCATCTCTTTAGGTTGTCCGCCCCAAAGCTGGTGTCTGTTGGAGCCACCCACGAGACTGACTACTTTGGGGTTGAACCGAGACCACCGAGAGACATTCGGTGGCCACGGTTGAACGGAGTGCACAATGACGTCCACCACCTCACACTCTGACAAAAGGACCTAAGAGAAAGCGACCAACTTGCGCTCTGCGTACTGGCATTCGTAGCCTATATAGAAAGTGATAATTCAGTGCAGTGCAACAAAACTAGTTCATACTTAAAAACCTCTTCACCAACTACCTTTTCAATAATCGCGACGTGTTACATAGCTAGATATTTCTTCTTGTGTTCTGTTCTGCTGACCACTGATGAAGAGAATGAGTCACTGGCCACCGTCAGGCGTCAGCGTCAGGGAGCAAGTCAGAGGTAGGGGAGCAGAGGGTTAGGATGGAGGGGGTGCGTGTCACCTTGTGCTATTTCAGTGCTCAGGCCCCCATGTGCTTGCGATGAGCCAACACTCCTCACCCCTCAAATCCCCTTCAGTTATTCTCACTCCTATTCTTCACGCTTTCCTCCTGTTTCACCCTATATTACAGGAACTATCACGTGTAGGTCTACCGGCCTCTTGTAGCTTCGTTATATTCCTGTGTTTTATCCGTCTCTCTGCCGCTGTCATATGTATACCTATCCACACCTCTCCTCGTCCCTCAATCTCTCGTCCACTATGTGACTATTCCCTCACCATCGCCTCCTCTTCACCTACGCATCATCAGCTTCAACAAGTTTGCGTCCAAATTAAATTTAGTCAGGTAGGAAAGTTGTTAGGGACCCATATGTGGGAACAGGAATGAAGGAAACTAATAAGACAGCTATTAAACATGAAAACACATACATATACACAGCATTTTATACCACGAGGTGATGTGGAGGAAGGAATTGGGAAGGTAAGCGGAAACAAGGAAGGAAGTCGGGAGGAAGGGATTGACAGGGATATTTAACCCTCCTACCCTACTTCCATTCCACTCAGGATTCCCCCCACCCTACCCCCACCCCTAACGCGTTCCAAGCCTCCACGGCAAGCCTCCAGCGGTGGTGAGGTTGCCATACAGCGCCTGTGTTTAATAATCCACAACCTGGACATTGGGAACCTTTGTCAACGTGAGTCTTCAGCTGTCAGAAGGAAGGCATGAGAAAAGGATCCATCGCTTCCTAGTTTAAGTTACCAAATTGATCACATATCCGATTTCTGATGTTTACTATAGGGTTAATAAGAACAAAACGAGTATTTCTAACGAATGGGAAGGATGCTCACATTGAAAGAACAACAACAACCATTCTATCTCAACACCAATCACATTGAGTCGCCTATCAATCTTCAGTACGCGCATTTCCTTGTCTCTCCACAGTGGTTACATAACAAAATTTGAAAGCTGCTCAACAAAAACTATCCCATGTGTATCTGTAAATGGATCACCTGAAGATCCGTCACCCCAGAATGTCCACCTGAAGATCCGTCAACCCAGGATATCCCACCTGAAGAACCGTCACCCCAGGATATCCCACCTGAAGATCCGTCACCCCAGCCCACAGTGAATGTAATATATAAAATTAGTATTAACAAATATATTCCTTTGTGTTATGCATCTTTTTGTGAAAGTTTAAAGAAAAAAAGAAAAGTAATATAGTGTTCCAAAATACAAAATACATTATACTTTACTCAGTATTCCAAAATACAGTACATTTATTTCGTGGATCTATACTTCAGGGATTCTTTTGTTTGGCATTTCCACAGAAAACCATCCTTCGATCTAGGAGTATTTTGTCCAATTCATCCAGTTATCACAAGTAACACACTTAACTTCACGCTTTAAAAATTTGTTTTGTTGAAGCCACCGAATAACTATAGTGGAATCATCACACAACAGTGGTAGGACGCTATAGTTTGGAAGGTATTGCGTGCCATGGTCGACTGACTCCTATGACTAAATTTCTTTTAGCCCACTTACTTTTATATAGTCCTCTTGCCTGACTGGAGGGTCATGACTCCTCCCTTTTACCCATTTGACCTAACCTCACTTGGAAGGTGAAGTCAGGTCAGGTCTTGACCCCACCTGAAGAACTGTCATCCCAGGTGTTGCCACCTGAAGAACCGTCACCCCAGGATATCCCACCTGAAGAACCGTCACCCTGCCAAACTCTGGGGTGACGGATCTTCAGGTGATCCCTGTAAATGTTCTTAAGCTATGTTCCTATTGAATGGTGCATGCTGTGTTGTCGAAAATCTCTCACACGACATTTCCCACCCATGGACGAAACCATAACACTGTACTCACTGGACTGCCACACAGAGTACCTAAATCACCTTCGAACCTTCAAGAACAAAGAATAAAAAAAAACATGAGGGGTACAGTACGTAGTACCACATCTTGTCAAACCATCCTTTCTTTTATTTAACCGTAGATACTAGGGTATCTATAATGCTGACTACTGGTTACGTTCTCGTCTTTGGTGATGAAATGATTAAACCAATATAGAATGCATTTTCATGAATTTATCCTAACCACGCATAGCCTGCATCCAGTGGCGTACCGAGAGGGGACATGCGGCCATGGCCCCCTCCCTTTTGCAAAAAAAATATTATAATATATATATATATTATATATATATATATATATATATATATATATATATATATATATATATATATATATATATATATATATATATCAAAAATATCAAAATAAAAAAATAAAATAAAAAAATATTAAATAAAAAAATAATAAAACATAAAAAATCTAAAAAATATATAGTATATATATGTATATTTTTTTTATATTTTAGATTTTTTGTGATTTTTATATTTTATTATTTTTTTATTTTTTTTATTTGCGAATTTTTATTTTTTTTATTTTGTATTATATATATAGTATATTGGCCCCGCCCTTTTCAATTTTCTGGGTACGCCACTGCCTGCATCCTTCACCACCGCGAGGCCTTCCAGCCACCTGTGCACAGGAGGCGTCTAGACGGAATTTGGATACAGGACAATTATAAAATAGTCTGAATTTCTAGCTCATAGGCGCACAAGTGCCGTGAAGTGTTGATACGGTGACTTGATACGATAGGATACTCAAGATGCTTCCTCTTCCATCCACATCGCTTCACTTTTGTATTGGTAGCCTGAGAGTGAGATGGTGGGATATGAACTAGATCGTCTCGTAAAAATGTAGGTCGCAGACGATTGTATGGCAGTTATCTTGCTCTGCCTCATGTACACATGAATCTATCCACAAACTTTAATAATAAAATAAGTTACTGTGCTTCGCCCATCTCTAATCAAATCTGATTGCAATCAGATTCTAGCAGACAACTTGTCATCCTTAACATCTGCCATGTTTGACAGACTACACGGGGTGATCAGCTAAAAGCGAATCAATTCAGACCACATTTTCTACTTGAACTAAACGTTATGTTCAAGTTCACTGACAGTAAACATCAATGAAGAAAACATGGAGAGGCTAGTGTATTGTACGTATGTCAGTCGCTATTCCCGAGCACGTGCGACCTTCGGTGTGTGCTGTCTGTCCCTGCCTAGCCCCACCGTCTAATAAATCTGTGGAGGACAAGCGATATCTCTCACACAGAAACTCAAGTCATCTTCATCAATGTCCATTAAAGTTATTGCAAACACTACAATTATCTTCGTTCTGAATGTCAATCCCCTTATACAACACGATGACACCCATACTGTAAGTCCTACTACATTGTGAGTCGAGAGCCCTCCATGTGGCAGTACTAAATGGCAACATGAGCCTCCCTGGCTTGGGACGGGAGACAAGGTGGCGGGGAGCTAGGCAAGGGGGGAGAAAGTGAAGAGACCCGCGCGCTTTGACGTTTGGTGATGCTTCCCTCAAGCCTTGCAACATACAAAGAAACTAACATGCACCAAACACCAGGTAAAGAGATAAAACTATGTAAGAGAGGCATGAGGGGCTTTCCACACACAGCACATCTCTGATTATGTGATGGGATGGCGTAGGAAGAGATGATTCTGCGTCGTTGAGTTGCTCACAACTACAAACATCGGCCTTGTGTACTCACCACACGCTGGGCTGCTGAACACCACTTCCTCCTTGATGCCCACCTCCTCCTTCATGTCCACCACCTCCTCCTTGACGACCACGCCGGTATACATCTCGCAATCCATGGCCACTTAATAGCGCATTTCCTATTTAACACTTAGAAATTGTTTACACTCTGCCTTGTGGCTCCCACGAGGTCTGTTCCCGCGCGCGGTGTGACAGCTAGAGCACGTGGGTTGCGCGCCGCCTCTGCGCAGGAGGAGGAGCGTCCGGGGCGCGGGACCTGCTGCCATTGGTCACCGCCTGGCAGCCACCGCTGGCGCAATCATCAAATGTCAAATCCCTCACCAAATACTCATTCTGTGTAATATATAATATTGTGTTTTTATAAGCATACGTTATCTCTTCTTTGATGGGAGTTTTCTATACTCTATGAATATGCAAGGTAGTAGATTTGAAAAACAATACGTGTGTCGGGCCCATTTCCAAAGATGTCAGGAAAATTTCTACAAAAATACGAAACATGACTATTTTCTTTCTCACAATCTATTTGGTGATTTTAGAAAGTTCCATCAAAGTAGTACCGTGGGGCAAGTAAACAGGCATCTACTAGTTACTCTGAGGTGAAGGTGAAGGAACAATCCTGGAACTGTCACACTGCCGTTGCCAGGCAACATGACTGCAAACAATCACAGGCATAATCTAGGAAGCTTCCTCGGGAGCAATCGATATTTTGCTACCGTTTAGCGCGCCAATCCACCAAAAGTATATTAACATATTACTGAGATTACCATTGATTTACGATAAATCTATGACAACGGGATGACAAAAATACAAACTTTTTTGTATTTTCTGTGAATTATTTGTGGCATCTAACTATCTTTTTCATAAAATTGAGTCTATCAGGATTGATGAGTGGATCATTATGATCAAAAGGAGAAAATAGATTTAAAGATTAGTAGGTATTTGAAACCATCCAAAGCAAGTCATAATGTGCATGAAATCGATATTTATACCATTATAGGAGACGTACACTGTACATAATTTATTACTGAATAGTGTGTGTGTGTGTTGTCGATTGCATGTGTACCCACAGCTTCAGGAGCCTGTTCTTCGTATAATTTGAAGCAGCAAATAATGTCATTCGCTAAGAGGTTTAATGAAGGGTGGCATTTTATGTGGTAGAGAGTTTCGGTGTGGCGGTACAAGTGGCCATCACGACGGCGGCGACACCCGCCACCACCTCGTTGTTCATACAGCCTCCGCGAGGACCACATTCCTCCCACCTCACACCCGCTCCTTCCTCCCCCTCTCCCTACTGTCTGCTCCTCCCGACTCTCTCCTCTGTCTGACAAGTCGCTGTTCTTTATCGTACGTATTTCAACTTTAATGAACATACGGTCATGATTCTCTACTTTAAGGCAAGGTCACAATAAGACGAACTCTAAACACAGTTTCATGTAAACAAAAATAACGAGATCATAAATCAGGCTCAGGTGGACCTACTGCGCGGCGGTACTAATCTTAAACCCCTGTCAAAAGACTGCCTGACGTAACACTCCTCCATGCACAGGTTCAGTCTACACTAGAGGATACCCTAGTCTACACTAGCCACACGTTTGTCGTGTGGCGTACCCGACACCTGCCCTTCACTGCGTGGCGAGTCAGAATACTGGCTGGGTAAAAAGTATTCCTTCGATTAGTTGAGGTTTTATTATTTTCCTTCTTCTCTTGCATTTATTTATTAATTTACAGATTTTGTTTTTGTTTTTGTTACTGTATACAAGTTCAAATCCCAGTCACTTAGTCGTAAAGTGGATCATGTGATCGGATGCTCATCAGAGTAATATAATGTGTGCGAGTGGACGGAGATCTGAATCACTTGAATTCAGTCTGATTAGGTAGATTCTCTCAGCAGCAGCAGCAACAGTCAAGAATGACAAGTTCCATCGCTGGCAAGGTATCTTGCAGTATATGGTCCCTGTTGACGCGTGAGCCACATTCGAACATTTTTATATTCATCACATGAGGAAGGTTTCGCTCTATCTTTAAAAACTTTCAAAAGATCTCCCTATGTAGCATCGCGATAAAGTAGACTGTCATCGGAACACCTTCATGGGAGCATGAAAAACTGGACCACCATATGGTTGTCATCTTGTACAGCTCAAAGACGCTCATGGTCATGGCGGGCAGTCATGTGATGCCATCGCCCACGGCTGCTCCTGCGCCATCCTTCTGGCACCGAGTGCAGATGCCGCTTATGAGTGTGAAAATAAACCTGGCAAGGTACAGAGTGCGGCCTCTCTCGCGGACCGGCCCGACCCTCGCCTCTTGCCGCTGGTTAAATTAGGAAATGCATGATGAAGTGAGAGCCGTGTCAGCAGTGATTGAGGGTCGAGCACCTGGTAACCCGAGAACACCCAGCAGATCCCTTGCAACGATGGTTGGTTCGGTATATTCACTCACCCCTGGTGGGCCCACTCTGTACATGAGGATCCTTCCGTTCTGCCAGCTAGAGAACCTTGCTAGCATTGGAGGTGTGTAGGCGTCGTGGGCAAAGACCAAGGAGCATCTTGAGTGTGGGAGGCGTGGCGGCTGCGAGAAGGCAGGTGGCTGTGTGTGCACGATGCTTTGCAAGAATAGCGAGGGACGTTTTCGCTGCTGACGTTGGCAACGCACCTGTAGAATAGCTTTTTGCTTCAACAAGATGAAGCTGTATAGTTTTAGTATGGTGTAAATTTTGCCTTGGTAAAAAATCCTGAGAGAGAGAGAGAGAGAGAGAGAGAGAGAGAGAGAGAGAGAGAGAGAGAGAGAGAGAGAGAGAGAGAGAGAGAGAGAGAGAGAGAGAGAGTTCTTCCCCAACAGCGAAATCACGATCTTGTTTGTCTTCACTCGACGTTGGATTTGCATATCGATCGAGAAATATTTTGTATCTGGTAATATTTAAAACGATTAGTATGATAACATGGAATATGAATAATGTAATAGTAAGCGTAACGCCTCGAGTAGATCAACCTTGGCCTACCAGACATATAATGATCACAGTGTTTTGACACCAACGATTTGAAATCATACAAACACAACGCTAGTCACTAAACACCTCACAAACCAGCCACTACACAACTATATTTACATTTTAGATGTCAACGCAAAGTTATAAGGGCTTCATTGTTAATCAACATATGAAAAAGCTCCAAGGAATCAATGATGCCAATCAATGAAACCAATGAAGAAAAAAAAGTTTCGGTCGGACATTGGTGCAACTCCAACCGAGGAAGTGCTAACCATTCATGGTATATTTTCTGTTTTGTATTCACTCACTATTGCAATATCCTTCAAAATCCTTGCCTACGCACGTGTACTACATGCACTCCTCTCCCAGTTTTCCTTGCCATGACTGACAAGAGGTCTTACCAGTCACCACCTTTGAAGTGGTGACTTAAGCAGCTATTCCGGCGTCACTTTCTGGCAGTTACAAGAAACCAAGGACCTCTCTCAGTACTGGTCACAGCCTTGGTGAAGGTAACAAAACTGTTTATATTTACTTTTTATTTCAATTCAAAAGCATTTACTGCCTTCAGGCTGACCAAGGTAGCTGCACAAAATGTTTTAACTTAGGCCTCCTCCCGCCGCGTTTAGCGTGCCAGTGGTGCTTCCTGGCAAGATACGACCCAGCCCCACATCTGAGCCGGGACTTGCAGGTATGTACAGATGTTACGCCTCACATTACACCTTGATCCACCTGATGTACAGCACTTCGGCTGAAGCCTGACGCACACCACCGCGTGGCGCAGCACATGGGTTGCGGCCTGACGCTCAGCACCCAGCCGCGCAGCACCTTGGTTGAGGCCTGACGCTCAGCACCGCGTGGCGCAGCACTTCGGCTGAGGGTGGAAGCTTGCACTTACGAAGATGTGACACGTGACATTAGAAGAGAGAAATTTTCTCCATCGTCCAGAGCCCCAGACACCACCTGTCAGTGCGGCTGTCACCCAGTCTGCGGAGGAGACTCACCCGGAGGAGGGGAGAGGGGGAGGGGGAGATAGAGACAGAAGAATCCGTCTCAAAACCTTGGCAACACCTTGGTGATATTCGGCCCGTTCAGACTAGGGTATCTCTATAAAGATACAGGTACTCTAGTTCAGACTATAGAGGTGTTGCAATCGCTCGAAATTCAGACTTGAACTTGGATGAAAGTATGGTCGCAGGGATTGATAGGCTTATAGTTGTAGCAGTAGTTGTAGTTGTAGTAGAAACAGTTGTATTATTATTATTATTATTATTATTATTAGTAGTAGTAGTAGTAGTAGTATAAGTAGTAGTAGCAGTAGTAGTAAGAGGAAGAAGAGGATGATGCGACGAGGAGGTGAGGAAAGGAGAAAGAGGACACGAGGTTACGGTGTGGTCTTCAACCCTGGTTTGTCCCTCGATTTCACAAGCTTCACCAGGAGGTTGTCGTAATACTATATAGCAGGCGTGCTTGCCCTCCTATTGGTTACTTCTCTCCACATACCTGCTTACGCACCACCTTCCTTACCTATATATACCCACTTCCTAAACCACTCTGCATCATGCATCCTACTACTACTCCTCCTCTCCCCAGAGTCCCCACCCCTCATGGCTTCACAGTGCACCACTCAGCATCTCTCTTATCACTAGGCACGTCCTAACAGTGTTCCTCGATCTGCTTCACCATTATACCATGCGTCTACAAAACGACCATGTGTCAAACAATTCTCTGGCCATTATAGACTCTACTGTAAACGGTACGAGCAAATTCTATCTTTACCTTATTAGTAATACCCGGAGACATACAGTAGATAAATAGTGATTTTCTCGGATATTACGTAAATGCAGTATTGAAGGTGACAGTATACGCAAAAGTGCTTCGTCAGTCCGCCTTGCAGGTTTATTTGCCATATTATATCTACAACAGCTTTGAATCTTTGCTTCCTGTGACTTTTTAGACGAATGTATTCCTCATTAGGATCTATATTGGGTCGGTTGGTCAAATTTTTTCTTTGGCGTAGGATTATTATCCATTTCAACAAAAGCGGTACATACGCAGTATGCTTGATTAAATTCGATTTTTTTTTCTTAAGTGCAACATTTTGACTTTATTTCCACATAATTAATATTTTCTAAACTTGTCACGTTTTTAGTCACTTGTTTCAAACTCGGTTAATATTTTTCATTCACTGTTTGGATTTGGTGGCAGCATTGAATGTGGTGTGTGTGTGTCTGCGTGTGTCTTGAAATACAACTGAGTAATGTTCTCTTGGCGGGAAATTTTCTCAATGTCATCAGTTTCACAAGCAGCAGCATCATTTTTTTTTCTCTCTCTCTCTCTCTCTCTCTCTCTCTCTCTCTTCTTCTCTCTCTCTCTTCTCTCTCTCTCTCTCTCTCTCTCTCTCTCTCTCTCTCTCTCTCTCCTCTCTCTCTCTCTCTCTCTCTCTCTCTCTCTCTCTCTCTCTCTCTCTCTCTCTCTCTCTCTCTCTCTCTCTCACATTAGTCCTTTCCATTAGCTCTGTCTCCCTTCCTTCACTTATTCTCTCTTCCTCTCCCTTTACCTCTATCCTCCATTCCACTTTACCACATCCCTATCCTCTCCACCTCACTTCTTGTCCTCCTTCCCTTCTCCATTCCATTCCACTAACTATCATGTATCATGTATTCCATTTTCTTTCCTTTTTTCAATGCTGCACGCCACTCACCCTCCTTCCTTCTTTCCTTCCTAACCTTTCAAGTCTTCGCTCAGCCACCACCGACCTTGCCCTCAGCACCTACGTATACTCAAGTGCTCTCTCAAACGTGGCTCGCAAGTCATAACATTTACTCATTCCTTAAAACACAGGCTCTCAAACTTTTGGGCCAGCGACCCCTCCAAATAATTTTGATTGAAAGACTTGCGACCCACCCCTTTTAATTATTTCTCACAATTCTAAAACACACACACACACACACACACACACACACACACACACACACACACACACACACACACACACACACACACACACACACACACACACACACACACACACACACACGGTAGAGTCCTATTGCTCCGTATCATAACATTCTAAGTAGGCTATATTCGGTATATCATAAACATATACTACATACTACCGTAATCAGTGCAATTCAATTTCAAAATTCTTGCTGTACTATTTTCATTAGTTATTTATCTAAACCCTAGGAATGCATGCATAGTCATTGTATTGTTATATACGGATAGAAGATGTAAAAGAATAATATTGATTAAATTATGAAATTCAAATTGTGGTTTTGAGACATTTTTTTCACATTCTAGAAATCTTCTCGCGACCCCCCTTCGCTTCCGCAACACCTTATAGAGAAGTCGTGACCACTAGTTTAAGAGCTACTATAACTACCTCTACTAACTACTAACTACTACTACTATAATTACTTTTTACCTTAAAGTAATCGTCCAGACCCATTTTTTTTTCCGCCTAATTATGTTGAATGTACATTCAAAACACTTAATCCACCAAAAATAATTGATTTCCAGGCCTTATTTCCGTAAAAACACGACTTTTGTAAAAAGCGCGCGAAAAAAAAAATCTTCCCTCCAACAGGGCTACGACTGTTGTTGATGACGTCAGAAGAGTGACGCCCGCGGAGGCTCCAATGTAAACAACTGTCTGACACCTGTCGGCAAATGTTATGATAAGCGATTGTACTTCGGTGTCAGACAGTGAATCTGTCGCTGTGACAGATCTAGAGTACGATGCTCAATCTGAGACCGAAAGAAATGACGCTGGTCGCGTATATGAGGATTACTGAGGCCAAAACATGGATGGGTAAGTAAGGTATATTGGTAAATTTGTGTGTGGGAATAAATAATGACTAACTTAACCTCTATCCTAACCAATCCAGGTAAATTTTTTTGTTTTTTCCTGCAATTGGAATTAGATCGGAGCTTTTTGGTAAGATTAGATAAGGTTAGTAATATTATTTTAGGGAGTCCAGAGAGGGGGGGGTTGAAGGGGGCATCCCTCCCCCACTTTATAATTACGTTGTAGAAGTATCTGAAAGGATATGTGAAGGCCTGTCGGATGAAAAATAAAATAATAATAATAAGGACGGGAAAGGACTCTAGAATTTTACCAGAATTAATATCGGCAACAGTTCCAGGTCACGCAAATAATCAGATCGACAAGTTGAGGATGTTTATAACTACGTGCCTTGTAATGCATTGAGCTACAGTAGAACTAAAAAAGGTATTATTCTAGTGTTTGCCCATACTCCCCCTCTCCCACAAAACAAGCTTGGGGACCTGGGGGAATGCGGGATATTTGGCTGGGGTACAAAATATGCGTCGCAAACACATAGTTTTTGAGTTTGGGGTGTTGAAAAAATTCCCTAGAACTAGGGAAAATTCATTGGATTTCTTCTGAGTCAAGAAATGTGTGAAGCTGCCGATCCTCACAGAATGATGACCGAAGTGTCGAGAACCCCCCCAACCCACCGCTAGGAGGTTAGGTTATATTTGTTTAGGTTAGGGTAGGTTATATTTGGTTAGGTTAGGTTAGATTTGGTTAGGTTAGGTTATCGGTGGGTCAAGCCCCTTGCTAGGTTAGGTTAGGTAAATTTCTCTAGATATAAGGAAATTACCCTAGATCTAGGGAACTTTACCCCCCTCCACAACTCTTAAATTTCGTGATGCCGATGCATAATTTGTTCTCCACCCGAAAACCCCGCATTCCCACAGGTCCCCAAACTTGTTTGGGGGAAGTGGGAGAGTATGGGAAACACTAGAATTTTACCCTAAAAAAGTCCACTAATAAGGGCGGAAAAGGACTCTAGAATTTTTCCAACCCAAGGAAAGCATAAGCACAAGAGAGTATGATACTGATAATACTCATTGACAGGCTTATTGATTGACTTAATTACTTCCCGCTTCCTGACAGCAGATCGAGGACGTTTAGGAGTGGGTAGTCTAGTTGCTGAGCATGAGGCTGGTGAGACTGAGAGAGAACCATGTCCATCAGTAGTCTGGCAACTTGTCACAGGGCCAGGGGCGGGGGTCAAGTTCTTAGCTCTTGTTTTGGTCGAAGCAAGAGTGGAGCAGGTGCCCTCCGGGTAGATTGTCGGGACCTGGAACTTATCCTTCAAATCCAATTTGGTTGATATCCTCATAGACACTTTCATCCAGTTGCTGTAGCAATCCCGCTGGAAGTGATCACTACAAATCCTTGCAAATGTCAACTTCCCGTTCCATTTGCTCTTGTCCGCCGCACAAACCTCTTCCATACATTTAACGTTGTCGTATCAGTCGGAAAGTTGTGCAAACTTCTCTCGAAAGACACAGCTGTCTTGCTGCACCCATAAAGGATGCATGCATTTGGCATATCGCAAAAAAAATCTATCAGAAACACCCAAAAATCTTCAAGTACTAAATTTATCTCCTGTGTTTACATCTCTCTGAATCTGCGGGCGGGGAGAGCGCTGCCTGTTGCTACGTCACCGACCCGTGGCGCATCGTCTGCAAACCTTGAGGAGTGTTTTGAGAACTCGGAGAATTTGCAGATTTTGATTGCGGATTATTTAAAAACGGCTGATTGGATGCAAAAAGTGACGACGTATTGTTGATATACTCGTTAATGGCTATGATTTGATTGCATTAAATCAGGAATGATGAAATGGTCTGGACGATTACTTTAAACCCTTTACTTTTTTGTACCCGGCAGCATTCACTCTTGACTCCTCTTTCCCTTTCCTTGGATTTATGTATTTTCATCTCCTTTCCTTGGATTTGTGTATTTTCATCTCCTTTCCTTGGATTTGTGTATTTTCATCTCCTTTCCTTGGATTTATGTATTTTCATCTCCTTTCCTTGGATTTATGTATTTTCATCTCCTTTCCTTGGATTTATGTATTTTCATCTCCTTTCCTTGGATTTATGTATTTTCATCTCGTTTTCAGTGTTTCAATGAGTAAGATGTGCTAGGGTATAATAAGAGAGTGGAAGACAGGATGATGGAAAGTGTGTGTGGATGAGATGATGTGTTTCGAAGAGTAGCAAGGAACATGGATTAGAGAAGAGGGTGATTTGGGGTGAGTGTGATCTGAAAAGGAGGAAAAAAAGAGGACGGATGTTTGAAGGGGAATAAAGTGAAGGTAAAAAATTAAGGGAAAAATTCAGTTAGGTTGTTATGAATGGTGACAGGAAGTTAGAGATAAGAGTGGAGGGTAATGAGAGAGAGAGAAAGAGAGAGAGAGAGAGAGAGAGAGAGAGAGAAGAGAGAGAGAGAGAGAGAGAGAGAGAGAGAGAGAGAGAGAGAGAGAGAGAGAGAGAGACGAATATTAAATTATAAAGGGAGAAGAGGCAACTGACGAGGGAACTAACAGGAAGAATACTGATTGTGTAAGTGCGTGTGTGTGTGTGTGTGTGTGTGTGTCACTGTGTTGAGTATTGGCACGTTTTTTATACCAGCACACACACACACACACACACACACACACACACACACACACACACACACATGGAATGTAAAAAGGGAGGTTACAAATGTGTACAGTACATGCATCACACACACACACACTCTCTCTCTCTCTCTCTCTCTCTCTCTCTCACGTGTAGCTTACATGTAGTGGAAATAGCAACCGAAAAAGGGGGAAATAGTAAAGACAGACAGACGCAGGAGGAGAAGAAGAGCAGAGACGGTGACAAACTGACGTGGTTTATCTCAGTTCAGCATCTCTGCGACCACCACCACCACCACCACCACAGATAGTACACAGACGTCGCTACTAGTCTTTGATGTCAATAAATGAAGCCAAGTTCCTACTCTTTAGGCAGCTCCTTCCCTACTCTTCCCCTCTCATGAAGCGCCTCCTACTCATCACTCTCCTTTCCTTACATCCCTACATAACGTACTTTTCTTATGTCGTCTTCAGGAGACTATCAAACAAGTATACTTCTCCAGGCTTCCTGCTATACAAGAAGAAGAGAAGGAAAGGAAGATGCAGTATAGTAGTCGTCCGGACGTAGGTGTTACATCACAGGCACAGATAAGCAGGTTACTGACAGTGGTGTAGTGTATGCAGATCATCCTTTGTCTCGATCTAGTAGTGAATGCAGGGGGAGAGTGTGAGTTTCGCGGCATCATCGTACAGAGGCAGACACACACCCTGGGAAGGACTGAAGAGCGTGGCGGCAACAGACACTCGTTAAGTGGAAGTTGAATGATAAACCCGCGCCAGGGAACATGACCTCATTAAATTTACATAGAGTAAACAATGATTATGTAATACAAAGGGGTAGTTTGGCCACATCGCAATAAGCAATAATCGTATCATCGAGCGTGATAGATCTAAGATAATGAAATGACCAAGGTTTAGTGGCGGGCATACAGGCGAGTGCATGGAATATAGCTATGGAGGCGCTGCAGGAGTCACCACGAATATAGCCCAGACCCTGTATGCGACAACTATGAGGGCGCCATTATGCTTGGGCTTTGGGTAGGCGCGGAATAGAAGCTGGATAGGCCTATACTGGTGACAGCCATCTTACCACATAGTGCCTCTAGCCAGTCCTTTCGTTTAACTTTCTCTCATGTCGCCGGCTCGTCGCCGCCGTCTCTCTCTCTCTCGTCCCTGCAGCCCACTTGTACTGTACAAGCTTACAGCTCACACTCACACTCCAAACTCTATCCCCTTTCACCTATACTTCCCTGGGCTCCCCATTGGCCTGAACTGTTCGTATAACGATCTGGGACCAGCCTCGCACCCTCCCTCCCTCTCACTATCACTTTCTCCGCCACCCCGCCATGGCCCACCTTCCCTCACGCCTGCTGCCCGCTGCCTCCACTCCAGCCTGAGGCAAAAAAAAGAGGCACAAGGAGCCAGGTATAGGTCGAGCCGCCATCACCGTAGCACTGTAGTGGCGGGAGTGACGCACGGCAGACCAAGAAACACACTGTTTTACTCGGTTGTTTATGAGTGTCTATGGCGCACGATGACGACGTTGCTCCACATGATTCTAGAGCACGCCCTGCACAGTGAGTTTTTCTGAGTGGGTATTGAGGTGCACCATCTCCACAGCCACTACTTTGACCCTTTGCGCCTTTTGTCAGGGCCGTATATAGCATGAAAAATCCAAGATAATTGACAGCGCAAAGGGCTACAGGAGCGAGCCAAATACTCTATCTGTTGATCCTTGCCTTTAGTTTCATGTGTAGTATGTGTGTGTGCGTGTGTAAGGGGTGGGGGGGGGGGGCTTGTCAGCACAGCGTTGTCTGAACAGGTGCTTGTGGCGCTACAGTCTATATATACACAGCACCCCCTACTATACACCAATCCCTCACACACCGTACAGCCACGGCCTCCTTACACTTACGTATAAGAAGGCCGTGGTACAGCCCAAGGCTAATATATTTAGCTATATACTACCCTTGGTACACCCCCATCCATCCCCCCACGTACCGTACACCCCTATCCATCCCCCACGTACCGTACACCCCTATCCATCCCCCACGTACCGTACACCCCTATCCATCCCCCACGTACCGTACACCCCCATCCATCCCTCCACGTACCACTCATATTATACACGACCACGCACCCTGCCCATCCTTCCCGCCACCCCATTCACTTGACGTTATACACACAGTGCACAGTCCTCCATTCCCCCCTCCCTAACGCGACTTATCTATGATGAGGTGTTATAAAAAAAAAAAGCTAATGAAGAGGCCAAACATCCCCTTCTTAAAAAAATATATAGGCTAGACATGCCAAAAGATATGATTAATTACCAAATATCATAAAGCTGATGTGAAGGTGAGTGAAAGGAAAGTGTGTGACTGTTAGTTACTTTGAAATAATTTGTTCGGTCGTTAAAGTTCTGAAAAAAGATAGATAGATAGAACAAAACAAAATAATTAATGATACAATTTTATCAAAGGAAAGTGTGTGATTGTTACTTTAAAACAATTTGTTAGGTCTTTAAAGTTCTGAAAAAGATAAATAAATAGATAGAACAAACAAATTAATAATACAATTTTGTCAAAGTTTATTCTTGTAGCCCTA
>JACEEZ010007602.1:170000-207500 GCA_016584305.1 Chionoecetes opilio
AAAGGTGAATGTGCCAGACATCAGAGGTCATATGGCACAGAGAGAGAGAGAGAGAGAGAGAGAGAGAGAGAGAGAGAGAGAGAGAGAGAGAGAGAATACATGGTTAGTCAATAAATGTTCTACAAGTAACAACAAACTATTGGAAAGTAATGATATAAAAAGAGAATATCATAAGAAATCATGATAAAAGCAAGGTAGAAAAGATAAAAAAGATAAATGACATAAGAGAGACATGAAAGATAAGGTAATAAAAAGTAGTATAAGTTAAGAAATCAACATCGATAAGAGACAATTCCGAAAGATAGAAAACTATAATAGAAAAAGAATAAAAAAAAATAAAAAAAATAGACAAGTAGAAAGTACACGTTTAAACCACACTATTATCATACTTTAAAAACAACAATGAATAAATACATAAGAAACATAAGTCAACAAAACAATACCACTTTCTTTTTCTTTAATACACCAGCAAAGAGGAATTATAAATAAGTAGCTGGACAACAAAAAGTCTCGTTGAGTAATAAGACAAACAGCAAAGGCGCAGCAAGTGGTCTCTTTTTATCACTATAGCTGTCTCTTCACCTAACACACACCCGCCCACGCTGCGGCTTATTTTAGAACGCCCTTTTCCCCTTCCTTCCCTCACGTCGCTTCACCTGCCCCAAGAACATGTGTGAGGAATATGTAAACGATGTAAACAGACAGGGTAACGGTGTTGTCCATCCATTAAATGTATATATAAATGCGTTTATTATGGAGTTTGTGAGTCTTATGTTTTGTCAAGTTTGTGGTGTTTAATTCCTTATATTTTGTACAATAGTCACGGATGGGAAGGATTCGGTGGATTATGGGAGAACTGTGGAATTAAGGGATTTTCTTTTTCTTTTGTTATTGTATGCATCTATTTATTAATGTTTATTTATGCATTTTTTTTGGCTAGCGATTTTCTGAGTGTTGATATCATTGAATGCTGGTGCTGCTATTACTACCGTTACTACTACTGCTACAGTGCTACTACAACTACCACCGCTACTACTACTGCTGCTACTCCAATAAATAAAATAATTGAAGGTTTCTGTTTGGTGCTTGAGAAGTGACACACACAGACTTCTGCTCTTATATATATTTTTTCTGCGACTTCACTATCATTAGCATTATAATTATCATTATTATCTTCATCAATGCTATCAGATCTACGTATTTCAAAACATGCTAAGTTAGATTGAATAGGGTGACATTTAACCCAATATTTCATTACGAGATAGAAAAATAAATAAAAAGAAGATGAATAACCTTTCTGGATATAATAATAAAAAGTGGCGTGTGTATGTTTGTCTTTACTACAGAGCACAAACCATCTCATTCTAGCCTTAACGATCCACAAACATCTCTCTCCCAAAACGCTTTATTTTGGGATCTGTCTGAGCCAAACCTTAGACAACTATAATATGGAAGCGCCTAGGGACCGACGCGCATGCTTAAAAAGCGACCACAAGACGAGTTCTCCTTCATCAGCACTCGACAGGGACTAATGCATCTGCCCGCGCCTCCCCTACACCCTGCCTCACCCCCTGCCTCACCCCTGCCTCACCCCCTTCCTCATCCCTGCCTCACCCCCTTCCTCACCCCTGCCTGACGCCGACGGATAGCACAGCGAAGCGGCAGCAGGAAGAGGAGGATCACATAGGATTACATAGGAAGAACAGATACCATCAGGAGTACCGTCGGTCTATAACGAGGGTATCTACTGAACTACGCACTACTGTTATTGAACTGCATGTAGGAGAACAGGATGCCGAAGAACAAGGCTAAGAGAAGGAGGAAGGGGAATGTCAGACGAGTAGGATGAGAAAGGGGAGGAAGCACAGGTGGGACATATAATTGTTTATAATCTATCTGCTACATTTGTCTGTTTCCGTGCTTGCATCATATCTGCATCAAAATAACCTAAATTCATGAGTTGCCAGCTAGTGCATTACAGGATACTATAAGGGTTATTATAAGGGTTTCACTTACGGTTACTGTTATCATAGCCTATGAAATCAAATGAGTGTCCACTTTCAGTATAGCTGAGAGAATGCTTTGAAACTTATGAAGTGTGGGTGAAGCTATTGACACTCTGAGTACCTGTGCGAATGTCGAGATGAAACGTGTAAGTCGTGTATACTTTGGAAGGAGGAGGAAGAGGAAGAGGAAGGGTGGTCGAGGTCATAAATAGTACTGAACGTAGCCTCGTAGGTACAGTATACTTACATACATACATACACATACCCTGGTGCCACATGGTGATAAAGATGGTGAGGGGTGGTGAAAATGATGAAGGATGGTGATGGTGGGTGAAAATGATGAAGGATGGTGAGGGGTGGGTGGTGTCGGCTCATAATTTAGTTTGTTTGTTGTTGTTGTTGTTGTTGTTGTTGTTGTTAATGATGATGGGGAAGGTAATAGTGAAAGAAGAAGTGGTGATAAAGAAATGGTGGTGATGAAGGAGGTGATGACAATGGTGATGATACAAAAATAGTTGATGGTGATAGCGGTTGTGGTGGTAACAAAAGTAGTAGTGGTGTTGGTGGTGGCTGCGGTTGGACCAGATAAGGCTGTGGTGGTGGTGGTAAAAGAGGTGATGGATGTGGTTTTGGTGGTAATGGTGGTGGTGGTGTTGATGTTGTTGTTGGTGATGGTGGTTATAGCTGGAATGGGCAAGACTGGAGTGGTTGGTGATAAAAGTATTGTTGTTGAGGAGGAGGAGGAGATGATGCTAATGGTGATTGTTAGGACACACTGGACCTCTAAACACCCTCCCCCCCCTTTAGGCCCTTACACACACACAACACACACACACACACACACACACACACACACACACACACACACACACACACACACACACAACACACACACACACACACACACCATCACTTATACTATTTTGGCTGCTTACGACCCTCTCCTATCATTCATCTTTCTCCAAACTGTCTTCCCTTACTCTCCTCTCTCTCTAAATCAGTGTTTCTTAACTTTTTACCACCACGCCCCCTTTAGTAAGTTGGTCCTTGCCCCCCCTTTCACCCCGTCAACCAAGATATTTCAAAATAATCCTGAATCAGAAAGAAAAACTGATAAAAATGCGTTTTTAACACTTTTATGCACATAATTATTCGTAGTTATGCATATCTAACAAAAATATCCATGAAGGTATTAAATCCACAACTATTTATTTCACACAATCAAACCCTTGAGCACAGAGTTAAACACCATCTAATAATAATAATAATAATAATAACAATATTGATAATAATATAAAATAATAATAATAATATCAATAATAACAATAGTGATAACAATAATTACAATAATATCAGCAATAATAATGATGATAGCTATAATGATAATGATGCTAATAATAACCTTGATATTAATAACAATAATAAGAGAATAATTAATAATAAAAAAAATGAGATCGCATAAAAGACTACGGAGTTAGTTAAACGTGGCAAATTGTCACCGCAGAGTTTTCCCCCACACTTGCTTCTCTGTATCGACTTTCTTCGCTCACCCTCACGGGCGAGATTTATGTCCAAACGAAGGCCGAGCTTCAAGTTAAATACTTGACAGTTCTTTCTTTTCCTCTCTTGGCTCACGCCCCCCTAAGAGCGCGCCCCCAAGGTTAAGAATCGCTGCTCTAAACGCTTGCTTCCCCTCTCGTTTCGCTGTTCCTACTATACGTATGCTTCCTAGCTGCTATGTACCGTCGGCTGATATGTACCGGCTGCTTTGTACCAATGCCTTGGCTTATATGTACCATTGCAGGGCTGCTATGTACCGAACAGGGCTACTATTTACCAACTACCAAGTAGGGAGATAAATCTTCTTTTTTTTCACCAGTCTTTATTAGATAAGATCAAGTAAGAATTGTTTTCATCAGTCTTTATTAGCACAGCATCCACGAACTTTTTTCTATCAATATTAGCATAAAATGCAATTGTACAATCTAATGAAAGTTTGTCTATAAAGAAAATCAATAAAATTAAGCATGTATTGACTTAGACTTGTATACTGGCTTAGTCCTCTGTATGATCCACCAATTCAGCACACTGGTTAAGGAATTCGGAAGTCGTTATTGAGTTTCCCTCATATTTCGTCCACAGGTCATGTAGCTTAACCTGTTTTTGGATGGCATGTTTCCGTTGGTACCTATACAGTATACACTTTCCTCTGGGTAACTAATTTCACTAACATGGGAATTCTATTAGCCTCTTCGTGAAGAATGCTGATTAATAGGTACATATTAATGGAATTGGTTTTGGCAACCTTGTTTATCGCATGATGCCACCCTTCAACATAGTTGTTTGTTCTTCCTAGGCGTTTGTAGCAGCTCCAAGAATGTGGAGGGTGTATCTCATTCCTGATCCACACTTTTTCGTAGTATGTGATAAGGTCTTTCAGTCGCTGATCTGGGAGTGGCTGGCTTATGATGTGGCGAAAAGAAGGCTCTATGTGTGATGGTGGTAAGTTTGGCAGGGCCATTAACTGCCGAATTAATTTCCTCACAGGGAGCTGATTAAGGTAGGCATTTTGGAGACCTACATTCTTTACTTTGCGGTACACTGCCTGAGCCCAGTGAAACCAGCAGCCATGCAGGAAGGCCTCGGGAATACAGGCTCGTATTGTCAATGTATAACAAACAAAAGTAATAAGTAGCGGAATTTTGTTAGTGTATTTGTATTTTGTTAATGATAATAGCAGCTGCTGATGGTACATAGCAGCCGCTGATGGTACATAGCAGCCGCTGATGGTCCACAGCAGCCGCGGTGCATAGCAGCCTTGGATGGTACATTGCAGCCACCAGTGGTACATATCAGCCGCTGGAACATAGCAGCCAAAGGTACATAGAGGCCTGTTCCCATACGTACACCAATAAGATCTTCATCTGCATCCCTTTAGGTGTATTCATTCCAGGCGTCCCTTATTCATGCAGCTCTCCCTTCCATCACTCCCCGTTCCGTCTCCCTCCCCTACGCTACCCTCTCTAAGCTCATCTATTTGTAGGTTATCTGGTTGACTCTATTCACCCACCACGCTGCTCTCTATGGCTGTCACCGCGTCCCCTTGCCCACGGCCTTATACAGGCCTGAGCGACGTGACGTCACAGCCTCGTGACGTCATCAGCCTTGGTCATCTCGCCCGCTCCGTCCTCTCCCTCGCTCTGTCTGTCCCACGTATATTATACAGTAATTTATAAATGCTATTTTTAAATGTTATCTTCGTAAATGTTTGTTCTATAATATTATCAAATAAAAAACAGTAAAACACGCTAAAGAAATGCCATTACGAGACTGAAGAAATATGCATGAGCTTATTATTCACTTCAACTCTTCGCCATTTAAAACTTTGCGAGTCAACATTTACCATGAAACATATCAATAGAAGCGCAATTTTATTAGCTTTCCATTGATATATTTCGTTATCTGATAAATGAATTAGAACCATGCATAAATTAGCGTTAGATAAATAAATATAATCATCAATCGGGTAATTTTCCCTATTGATGATGTTATTTATTTAGTTAACGCTAATTTATGCATGGTACTAATTCATTTATCAGAAAACGAAATATATAAGTGAATAAATAACATCATTACATACATTACCGTTAACTAAATAAATAACATCAATCGGGTAATTTTCTCGATTGATGATGTTATTTATTCACTTATATATTTCGTTTTCTGATAAATGAATTAGCACCATGCATAAATTAGCGTTAACTAAATAAATAACATCATCAATCGGGAAAATTACTCGATTGATGATTTTATTTATTTATTTAACGCTAATTTATGCATGGTTCTAATTTATTTATCAGATAACGAAATATATCAATGGAAAGCTAATAAAATTGCGCTTCTATTGATATGTTTCATGGTAAATGTTGACTCGCAAAGTTTTAAATGGCGAAGAGTTGAAGTGAATGCAGATTTCTTCAGAGTCTCGTAATGGCATTTCTTTAGCGTATTTTACTGTTTTTTATTTGATAATATTATAGAACAAACATTTACGAAGATAACATTTATAAATAGCATTTATAAATTACTGTATAATATACGTGGGACAGACAGAGCGAGGGAGAGGACGGAGCGGGCGAGATGACCAAGGCTGATGACGTCACGGCCCATCGCTCAGGCCTTGACGGCCGTGCCTTGCCTCCACCCGTCATCGTATTAAACGCTTCCATCTATATAGATAGCCTACTTCTCTGACATGCGTTTTTTCTTCTTCTTCACGTTAACTAAGGAGACATGCACTATGCTGTATGCTCATAGAGCACTTGTATGATTATGTAATGGTATTCTTGGCCTATCCTGCTCCTTTATATTATTATATTTTTTTATTCATTCATTCACCATATTCATTGCTTACACACCATTACGCGTATCTCAACCTATTTACTGCGTTACTTGACATTACTCTAATCGAATCTGAAAATGCAATATCATACAAAACGTAAAAAAAAATTAATGATATTGTTATATTTTCCAGCTCCACCAAGTTATCATTTTATCATATAGTTCTGAATACATTCCTGATTAATCTTTCTTTCATGTTTGCTCTATGTTTCTTTCAACACACACTCACACTGCCTACCAACCACTGACACAATCATTTATACTTTCATAGCCTGTACAGGAGCTGAGTTGGCTGCCTGGCTGGCTGGCTGACACCTCTCATATAACTTTCTCTTTGGTGTTTTATCCCTCAGTATATATATTAAAGTTGTGACGAAGGCGCTTGTCACTCCTCATAAAACTGTCCTCATTGTGCCTAAGCGAGGGTTTTCAAGGGTTGAGCACGAGGTGGGTGGGGTGGGTGGCGGTGGGGGGGGGTGGGGGTGGGGGGTGGCGAGGGCATATGTGTGCACGTATCAAGAGTTTGAAGGTTAATCTGTTATCGCCTTATTGTTTAGTCTGAGATGTGAGGCTGCAGTGTCTCTTATCGGTAGAGTTAGAGAGGTTATATCTGCACCACGGCTTGTCAAACACACTTATATCCTCTACACACACCCTCTCACTCACCTCACACACGCACAAACACACACATGCACACACACACGCACACACACACACATACATATACATATCCAAATATAGCTCCCCCCCCACAAATAAGACAGAAAGATACTACCCAACACACACACACACACACACACACACATACATATATACAGGGGGCGCTCTTGGGGTCAGGTATATTATAGTCAGTCAACCCTAAAACGAAAATAAGATGTAACCTACAATGTCGTCACCCTGAAGAAAACAATAGAAAGATAACAATGTGTGTCTGTGTGTTGAGAGAGAGAGAGAGAGAGAGAGAGAGAGAGAGAGAGAGAGAGAGAGAGAGAGAGAGAGAGAGAGAGAGAGAGAGAGAGAGAGAGAGAGAGAGAGAGAGAATTTTGACAGACAGACTAATATAGACAATAAAAAGCAACATGGATAATGAAGGAGCTAGTAACAATAACACAGATATAGATGTTACTGTTAGTGAGATAAATGATAGTGACACTGACTAGAGGAGGAGGAGGAAGAGGAGGAGGAGGAGGAGGAGGAGGAGGAGGAGGAGGAGGAGGAGGAGGAGGAGAGGAGGAGGAGGAGGAGAAAAGAAGAAGAAGAAGAGGAGGAAGGAGGAGGAGGAGGAGGAGGAGGAGTAGAGAAAGGAGGAAGAGTAGGAGGAGGAGGAGGAGGAGGAGGAGGAGGAGGAGGAGGAGGAGGAGGAGGAGGAGGAGGAGGAGGAGGAGGAGGAGGAGGAGGAGGAGAAGGAGAAGGAGGAGGAGGAGGAGGAGGAGGAAGAGGAGGAGGAGGAGAAGACAGACATCTCGAGTATCACTAATTTGTCCACGCATGAATTTCTAAGGTACTCTCTTCGTTTATGTCATCTGTCATCCATCCTCCTCTCCTCTCTTCATCCCTTCCCTCTCTCCCCTCGCCTCCTTCTTCACCTCTATTCCTCTTTCCCATCTTCTTTTTCTCCTTTCTCTAACCTCTCTCACAACTAGTCCCTCCATCTATTACTCAAATGTGACGCGAGAGAGAGAGAGAGAGAGAGAGAGAGAGAGAGAGAGAGAGAGAGAAGAGAGAGAGAGAGAGAGAGAGAGAGAGAGTCACGTATGCATCTCAATCTCCATCTTGCCTCAACTTAAGCTAAACATGTGAGAAAAATATCGTTGGTTATGTTGCTCAAGGCGGTACCTGGAACTGTCGCCGATAGGAACACTCGCCAACGTCGACGAGTGTTCCTATTTTTCATGTCGGCGAGTGTTCCCATTACCCGTGTTTCTGCATTCAGGGATTAAATACCAACAATAGCCTGAATAGTTAGGCTAGGTTATGTGGTTAGGTTAGGTTAGATTCCTTTTCCTATATTACAAGTTGAACTGTCGCCGAAAATGTACACGTCGGCGAGTGTTCCAATGTCGGCGAGAGTTCTGGGTTGGTGTTTCAGCGAGAGTTCCTATCGGCGACAGTTCCATAAACCCTCAAGGCGTGTTAAAGCAGCACACACAGTTTGTATATATGATGAAAAAAAACCGAATAGCTTCTCATGTTAATTTCCGTTGCTTTTACCTCCACCTTATCCTCTCATTTATTTATGTCTGTCTGTCTGTCTCTCAATCACGTTTGTCATCACTTTATTAGAGAGAGAGAGAGAGAGAGAGAGAGAGAGAGAGAGAGAGAGAGAGAGAGAGAGAGAGAGAGAGAGAGAGAGAGGTAGAGAGAGAGAGAGAGAGAGAGAGAGAGAGAGAGAGAGAGATGTAAGTATGGAGGGGCATTTGTCCAAGTTTTATTTATGCATATATATGAGATTTTTTTTAATGCATATTGTACTGAAGATGTGATACAAGTGAACTAAGAAGAAGAAGAGAAGAAGAAGAGAAGAAGAAGAAGAAGAAGAAGAAGAAGAAGAAGAAGAAGAAAAAGAAGAAGAAGAAGAAAAAGAAGAAGAAGAAAAAGTAGCTTGAGAAGAAGAATGATAATAATAAGAAAAATATGTGAAAAAAAGAATACACACATAAACGTAAAAAGAAAAAAAAATCCAAGCAAGCAATTATTCTATAAAAGACAGCATAATATTTTCTTCTTTTACCTCGTCTTCTCGGAACTTTTCCCTTACTATAACCAACAGGATATATAAATACCTTATACCAACAGCATATATAAATACCCAATCCCACCTTCCCTTCCCCCATTGGTACTGTATCTCCTCATTCTCTTGTTGTATGATACCCGAGGTCATCAAGAAAGAAGCCGGCTGAAGCAAGGACAAGGCGTGAGGCGAGGATGCATGCCGTATCATGGTGAGCAAAGACCTGACAAACCCTTTTATGATACCTCACGCCCTGTTGTCCTGCGGGGAGCTATGGATGTTACTATAGTCTATTCACTTAAGCTGGATTCTTGGGAGCTGCTCGATGCCTACCCGAGTATGTAAGGACGTCGCTGATTGGCTGATGCACGCGGGCTGGGTGGTGATGGTGGTGGTATTTTGGTAGCCTCAGCCAATCAGCGACGTCCTTACATACTCAGGTAGGCATCGAGCAGCTCCCAAGAATCCAGCTTAAGTGAATAGACTATAGTGTGACTGTGGCTAATGTGTCAGGCATGGATTTTGTAGATAATATAATGAGTGACCTAATAAGTGAGCGAAAGAGTGAGTCAGTCAATTAGTAGTCAAAAAAAGTGTGAGAATTCTGTAGTGAGCAAGCAAGATGAGAAACCAGTTAACCCCTGCACTCCCAGATCTTTCCTTTGCTATATAAAATCGTCTGTTGTCAGCCATAAAATTACGAAAGGTGACTTAATATACCAAATTAGCTAAGGCTACTAAACAGGTCATATCTATTTAAACATTGCTTATATCTATTAAAATAGTCTAATGGTAGTCAAATTACAATGAAAATTAGCTACGTTCTGGACTTCAAGGGGTTAAACACCGAACATAAAATTGTATGAAGTAGTGAATAAACAAGAATGGTCAGTCAGTCAGTCAGTAAAGTAGTATATGAATCAATATATAAACAAAGTCTGTCAGTTAGTTAAAAAGTATATAAAGAAGTGTGGGAATTAATATACAAGCATGAAAGAATGTCAATCACTTCGACAATCAGTAAATAAAGGAGCGTGGGAATCACTAAAAGAACAAGATCAGTCAGTTTGACGTATTCAACAAAACCTCCTCTCAGCAGCTCATGGTGAAGAGGAGGCAGACTGTCAACACCTTCAACCAACACACTTGACAGATCGGCAACCTCCGCAGTGTAGCTAAGAAGAGTGCTGAGCTTGAAACAGAGTATGCAGACCACAGTGACAGTACCACATGCAAGATACGCCTCTCATCACAGTAGGAGAACGGACAGGATGCGGCAGGTAATGGTACAATTATACGGTAAAGGCATGATTGAAATAGTAGTAGCTAGGTACTACTTAGATCATGGGTAAATGTAATGGTAAATCGTACTCAGTATTAGCTAACATTGGGAAAGAGCATGGAACATGGGGCTAAGGGTTCTCCTCATTACAGTGTAAAAACAAGGATATCCCCGTAGATAGAACTAAAGTTCCCGGGCCCCCCTTTTTTTTTTTTACAGACGTCTGGGGCGTTAAACTTACATTTCTACTCCATGTTTCAGGAAATTAGAAGGGCTATCTGGAAGTCTGTCATTTTTGTGTCCTCATCTGTGTCATATATTATGGCTAAAAAATGAAAAAATTCCCAAAATAAAACCGATTGGCGACTTTGATAAGGGGCTACACAAAGATCCTATCTGTTTTTTTTCTGAGGTCCTCCCCCTCTTCGTCGCCCGAAAAAAAATGAGTAGGGAAATTTGAAACCGTATATACTTGCAGATGCAAAGCATAAAACAACGTTTAAACTAAACAGTAAAACTAAAATAAAGACTAAAGTATTATCTACGTTAGCTGGCATGGTTTAACCAAGGGATATATTTATTTTAATTGTTATTTCCGTGGTCTTTTTAAACTCAGGTACCTATGGAAATCTCTGTTTATGTAGCATTCCCACGTTTAGTATAAGATTTATTGTCCTGTCTTGTGTCTTAGTAGTAAACAATTTCTTAAACCATATATCCTGTCAAGGCGAAATTACCTAACTCTGCAGAACTCTGAGGAAGTTACATACCCTATTATGGCGCCAAGGGGGAGGGAGGTAGGGAGGGGCTGGAGGGTGGCCAGAAACAGCCCCGCGCCCGCTCAAGGTCACCAGGGTGTGTGACAAAGGACAGCACCCAAAACGAGATGGAATAAGGCCTCGCGATGCCCCCAGACCCGCCAATCACACACACACACACACACACACACAAGCACACACACACACACACACAAACACACAAAACACCACATTAAAAATGACACAAGAAAGAGGTTGCTCCCTTGAGCCCCGAAAAAATTTTTCCATTGTAATTTGGGGGCATTAACAATTTAAGTGACTAAAGCAATGTTTTATACTATGACCTGTTTAGATCTTCCCACTAACAATTTTGGTATTTCAGTTACTTTTGTAATCTTATGGTCGCAACATCATTTTGTATAAAAAGGGAAAAAATCTGGGTGTGAAGGGGTTAAAAAGAAAAAAACAAAATATACGGAGACTTATCACACAAAATATAGCTCAGGGCCTGTATGTACATGAGGAAAAATACACACAATAAAAATGCAAACACCACCCACCAAAAGGGGGGGGAAGGACAACAAAGGGAAAGGGGACATCAGTTCTAATTAGAAAGCAAGGCCAAACCAACAAATATTAAAAATATTTTAAAATTAATTTTTTTTTTAAAGTTTATTTACATCTTTTAAAGAAAAGAAAAAAAAAATTATTGAAACCCTTACATAATACCTTAATTAAATTACTTACATACTTATACTAATCTTCGCGGCACCAGCCCCCCCTGGAGTCCCGACGACTTCCCGTGAGCGAGGCCCCTCACCCCGCTCCAGTTCCGCGTGTAGTACGCACTGATCATTAAAATGGGTCGCGGGAAACCCGGCCCAGCCTGGTTCCAACTGTCCGCCATCTTGCCGTAAACCAAAAAAAAGCCTTTTTCTGCGGGTCGCGTTGCGCTGGCTGTGTTTCGCCTCCCATGCCAACTGTCTTGCTGTCTGGGTGTGTTATCGCCTCGTCAGCCAAGCTGTTGCTTTGGGTGTTTTCCCCCCCGGAAATTTTTTTTGGGGTTATCGCTGTATGCCAAGCTGTGCGTTTGTCCTGTACAAACAGACCGGCCTGGAAGTGGCAAAACTTTCCCCCGTGATAAAAACCAAACACACACACACGCACCCCCCACAACCCCCACACAACACACACACACACCCCCACACACACACACCCAACCCCAAAAACCCCCCCCACACACCCACCACACACACCCCACCACACACCCCCGCCCACCCACACCCACCCCCACACACCCAGCCCCACACCCCAACACAAACCCCCCACACACACCACCCACACCCCACCCACACCCCACCCACTCCCCCCCCACCCATTTACTCTTAAACCATCTACCCCCTCCCGTCATCCACCCATAGTTAAAAAAAAAAAAAAGGTGGATATGGTATACTTTTTTTTTATATAAATAGATATAATAAAGTTATTTTTTTATACTTGTTAACAATTGGGGAACGGAAGCAGACCTGAGTGCGGTTTTGATCAAATGATCATAGCCTTCCTAAAAACCGGGGCTTTTTCTAAAGGGGATGCTTTTTTTTGCGAAGAAAAAAAAAAAAAAAAAAAAAGTAACCCTTTTGGTTAAAATTAGTTAGGTTTTTTACAAACCCATAAGGTTAGGTTAGGTTTCATTAAACCCCTTTAAAGGGTTTGTTAGGTTTATTAAACCTATAAGGGTTTGGTTAGGTTTTATTAAACCCTTTTAAAGGGTTCTAGGTTTTGGGTTTTTTAAAACCTATAAAGGGTTGGTTGGGTTTTATTAATATTATTTTTTTTTTTTTGGGGGGGGGGTTGCCAAAAAAAAACTATTCCCCTGCAACAAGCACCTATTGTAGGAAGAAAAAATAGGATGTCTCTTAAAACACCGCAAAACTCTCGTCCATAATTACCAAAAATTTTTCGTAGTCTATATGAAACCCTAGTCTTTTGTACCTCAGCTCAGAGTTGAACTTTACTCTAGAGTTTTCGAAACGACACCAGGTATGTACGAAAAAAACTCAAAAAAGTGGGACAAAAATAAAAACTTTCATTCAATATACCTAATTAAGAAGGTTTTTTTTATTAGGCCAAAGGGTTTTGGGGAAAATTTTAAAATTCCCGTTCCCCGGATAGCTTTTAGGGGCCCCTGTGGCTCGCCCCGTCCCCTGGCGCGGCGGACGGGCTGGCGGCCGTTTTTAGTGGCGAGAACGCGCGTTCGCTTATTGGGCAGCACAACACCTCGGGGGCTAAACTGCCCCTTTGCCTCTCTTTACCCCATACACCACACCTTACGGCCTCGCAACAACCCGTCCACTACCCCTGTAGGGGTTTTGCAACACACCTGTCAACACATTTTCGCCTCGCAAGACACCCCGTCACTACCCCCTGTACGGCCTCGCCACACCCTGTCACTCACCCGTAAAGGCCCCAAACACCTGTCACTACACACCCGTACGGCCTCGCAACACCCTATTGTCTGTGTATCACCGTAAAAAATGACTTGGAAGGTTCGACGTGCCTAGGTTGGAAGTTTTTTATAGTAGTATAGTAGTAGAGGTGTTAATGTATTTAGGTGGTAAAATTATAGTAGGGGGTAATAGTATTTGTCGTAGGTGTTTAAAATGTATAGGTGGTAATATAGGCATCACAAGCCACAGCCAACACCAACCCCTGCCGGGCCGGCCAGTATTTGTTTTTGGTTATGACAAGAGGCGGCTGGGACTTCATTTCTCGGGCCCCAGCTACCCAGATCCGCGATCCATTTTATAGTCATGGAGTACTGGGGCGCTCAAAACCCTAAATAACCCAAAAGAAAGAATTCGCATTAAGAAACTACAAATGTAAACAAGACATAAATGAGACAGAGGAGACTCAGGAATAAAGTGGTCTTGTAAATAACTAAGGCGAGAAACACGTAAATGTGAAGGAAAACGAGAGAAAAAAAAATGTTGAAAACGAATGAATGCCCCCTTTAGAAAAGAGGAGAGGAAAAGAGAGAGAGAGGGGAGAGAGAGGAGAGAGAGGAGGAAAAGAAGGAGAGAGGAGAGGAGGAGGGAGAAAAAAAAAATTCTGCTTATATTATAGTCGTTGTCTGGCACTTCTGAAGATGATCCTTGCCCTCTACTCCCCATCCTCCTATCCTCGTTTTCCCTGACTCTTCCTCCTCTTCCTCCTGAGTCCCTGGGATTATCACTTTTAGCCATATTGCAAAATGTATCTAAAACCCCTCTCTCTCTCTCTCTCTCTCTCTCTCTCTCTCTCCTGTCGTGGCGGGGTGTTTTTCCCTTTTTTTTCTTGGGCTTTCGAAAAAGGAATGTTTTTTTACCTGAAAAAGGGGGAAAAAGTTTCTGGCATTTATTTTTGGTCGTTCCCGGCTTGATGGCAGTGATGGTGGTGGTGAGCTCAGGTGTTGTGTACCTACCATGTTATTCTGGTATCCTATATATACTATTTCCCCTCCCTCCTTCCTCTCTCACCAACACCAGCGGAGTGGTGTCCGCGTCTAGTGTACAGAATGCTTGATACCCTCCTGTAGCACTTCCTGGCGAGGCCCGGCTCTCTAGAAGATGCCAAGGCAGCGGCTCTTCCGACGAGGATGTGATGGAGCCAGAGGACGATTGAGAGGGAAGTCCAGTGTAGTCTAGTAGTCCAGTGGACCCCACGTGCACCCCCTGGACAATCTAATCAGACCTACTTTTTAGATGCACAAATATGTCTAGAAAACAAAAATCAATGTTAACACTGTCAACTAATGTCCCATGGGGTTCGTATGTATGGATTTCGTCGATCGCGAAATATTTGACTTTCTCGAAATTACCAAAATGTCCATAAAATCCCAAATAATGTAGTTACAAATTTAATTTTGGTGCCCCCGTGAGAAGAATAACATGGCCTATTGTAATAAGAACAATTATTGCAGTAATTGGTACAAGTTTAATCATGGAACGGCAAAAACCTAAAAAAGGCGGAAAACTTACTTCGGTTTCGCCGACAACTTTCAACATAAATGACAATAACTTCACTAATATACAACATGCTGGTCAGTTTAACATATCAAAATTATCGTCTATTATTCCCCCATCTAATGCAGTCAAACAATTGACATACATATATGACTATCATATATTATCATCATTACGCCTCCTTATCCGATGACAAATTGGAGGCGTGAGGTCTCGAGGAGGACGTTGTCTCCACTGAGGCTGACATGTGCACACTTCTTTGTAATTATACACTTTGTATTTTTTTTTCTTCTCTCTCTCTCTCTCTCTCTCTCTCTCTCTCTCTCTCTCTCCTCTCTCTCTCTCTCTCTCTCTCTCTCTCTCTCTCTCTCTCTCTCTCTCTCTCTCTCTCTCTCTCTCTCTCTCTCTCTCTCTCTCTCTCTCTCTCTCGTAATTTGATAGATAAAATACAAAAAGGAAAAAATGCAATTATAATACTATATAATTATACTATAGTAAATTTCTTGTATAGTGATATTCGACAACAACAACAACTATCATCGTAGGCGTTAAAGCACCATCTGCGCGGACGTAGTGCACAATGTTTCTGAACACTGGCTTACACATAATGAACATCACCTAACATGTCCAACAAAACACGACACGGGAGCACATTACCACGACATTTTCGATATCCATACACTACTTGTGCACGAAAGAAATAATTCCCGTATTGTTATTGACAGTGATTTGATTAAGTGGAAAATTGCTTTCAGTCTATTGTGAAGGATAAAATGGACGGTGGTTACACCTTCTACAGAGCCGCGACCTCGCTGGTCACATTTTGGTCATTTTGGTGTCATTATAATTGACCTACAGGAGTCTACTACCTATGTTTGAATTTGGCCAAGATTTTAGTTCTATCTTGTTAGAATAAAGATTTTGAAAAGATGCCTTGAACGGTTTCCCAGTAAGTTGAAAATTGCTCTCAGTCTTTGGTGAAGGATACAGTGGACTTTGGGTGCAACCTTGAGAGCCGCGACCTCGCTCGTCAGATTAGGGTCATTTCAGTGCCATTAAAATTGACCTACAGTGCCTATATATATTCGAGCTTGGGAAAGATTTTGGTCATATCTTATTACCATACAAAAACTGAAAAGATACCTTAATCCCTTGAGGCCCAGAACGTAATTTCCATTGTAATTTGGGTACCATTAGACGATTTTTAGTGAATATAAGCAATTTTTTATAGATATGACCTGTTTAGTATCAATCAATCAATCAATCATTGGGGGCATACGCCGGGGGGCGCGTCGCCTCGCCCACCCTACGACGCCACTCCCGGGGGTCACCACGCGCGAGTTCCCATGCAGGCTCCTTTCCCATACCAAGCAACTCTCGACAAGAAACATCAACTTGCCCCAGCCACGAGCCTTGTGGGCGTCCCCTTGGCCTCCTCCACGCCGGATTGTCTCTTACAGATACAACCCGATGGAAAGGATCGGTTTCAGGGTAGCGTGCCACATGCCCATATAGCCGAAGTTGGCGCTGACGGACTATGCAGGTAATAAATAGGCCTCGATTCAGTCTCACGGTGCAATCGCTGATTTGACACGTAATCATCCCAGCGATACCCCATGATTCTGCGAAGACACTTATTACCAAAGGCATTGATTCGTCTCTTCAAGTCACTATCTAGTGTCCATGTCTCACAACCATAGAGTAAGACAGGGATCACAAGCGACTTGAAGATCCGGATCTTTGTCCTCCTGCACAGGTACCGACAACGCCAAATACTCCCGCTGAGCGAGTCCATAACACCGTGGGCTATGCCAATCCGCCGTAAGGCTTCTTGACGTGACCCGCCGTCATTATGGACTGCGCTACCAAGGTATGTAAAACTTTCCAAGATCTCAATGTCCTCGCCACACGCATGAACAGACTGTACTGCTTCATCTAGTAAGTCTCCAAACACCTGGACCTTGGTCTTGAGCCAGGAGACCGCAAGTCCCAAAGGCTTTGCCTCCTCGTGCAGCGCCTCGAGAGCCATCACCAGGACCTCCAGCGACTCAGCAAAGATTACTGCATCATCGGCAAAAACAAGATCAGTGATCTTGGTGTTGCCGACGGATGCTCCACAATCACTTTGATCTACAACCTTGTCTAATACACAGTCCATACAAGCGTTGAAAAGTGATGGGGCAAGGACGCACCCTTGCCTCACTCCTATATTCACAGGAAAGAAGCTGGATACACCTGCCCCACACTTCACAACACTCTCAGTCCCAGAATACAGACCAGTTATCAAACCAATAGTCCTTGCAGGAATCCCTCGAAGTCGCAGAAGATCCCAGAGTGACTCACGATGCACTGAGTCAAACGCCTTCTTGAGATCAACATAGGCTGCAAGCATCCCCTGTCGAAACTCACGTCGGCGTTCCACCAGGACACGAAGCGCTAGGATACGGTCCGTTGTTGACTTACCAGGCGTGAACCCAGACTGCTGAGGTCTCTGATGCTTCACCAGATGACTGCGAATTCGTATCAGTAATAGATGGGCAAGCACCTTGCCTGGTACGCTGAGCAGTGTAATACCGCGGTAATTGTTGCAGTCCTGACGGTCCCCTTTCCCTTTCCAGATAGGGACGACCAGCCCCTTTTCCAGTCAGGAGGAATGGTACCTGATTGCCACACGGCAGTCAGGACAGCATGCAACCCGCGGATCATGGCCTCACCCCCAGCTTTGAGGAGCTCCGCACTGATATTACAAACACCAGCTGCCTTTCCACCCTTCAACTTTGCTACAGCCTCTCTGACTTCGTCATGTTTTGTATCCTTGTTTAGTATCCTTGACCACTAACTAATTTGCTATATTCAGTTACTTTTCGTAATTTTATGGCTCGACAACATACGATTTTTTTTTAGCAAAGGAAAGATCTGGGTGTGAAGGGGTTAAACAGTTTTTGAGTAATCGTGATGACAGACAGACAAACAAACAAACACACAGACAAACACTACTGAAAGCAATACCACGTACTCTGCTATCGCGGGTGGTAACAACAACAGGGTGTAAAGGCGGCATCTGCAGGAGGAATGAGGGAGGCGGGGGAAGGGGGCTTGCGAGGACCAAAGCAACGTTAGTAGCTACAGAGATAGATGGGCATGGATGGGAGACTGACTATTTTCGGGTAGCATACACCTTCCCTGCTGTGGACACCCTATACATACATACGAGTAGAAAATTAATACATACACAAATAGGATATAATTACGCGTGGAAAGATAAATAAAGTCAATTAAATACATGGTATATAATTAATACAAAAGAAAAATGCCAAATAACAATTGTGGCCAGAGGAACAACAACAATGAAAACAATAATATTAATAATGATGATAATGATGATAATAATAATAATAATAATTATAATAATAATACCTACAGAACAGAAGCAACAATAACGACTTCTGAGAGAGAGAGAGAGAGAGAGAGAGAGAGAGAGAGAGAGAGAGAGAGAGAGAGAGAGAGAGAGAGAGAGAGAGAGAGAGAGAGAGAGAGAGAGAGAGAGAGAGAGAGAGAGAGAGAGAGAGGGGTAATACATCCTCACATCACAGGCGTATCACACAAATTTAGTCTGAGGCAGTTACGAGTACTCCCCTCCTCCCCTCCCTTACAATACACAGCAGCCTCCCTCCCTGCCTCCTCCCTTCACGGTCTACCACAAGGCTGAGTTGAAGGGACACAAAAATAATTATAATGATAGTCTAAACTTCTAAAGTACGTCGTTTTTGCCTTTCATTCTTCAACACACTTATTTTTACGTTTAAACATTTATATGTCATGCAAGTTATATTTTTCTTCTCTATACTCTTTATAATATATCTATACATATTTTTCTTTCAGTGTCCATTGATGAAACAAAATATGGTATTGATTGATTAATTTTCATTCTCCAGTTTCAGTATTAGTTCAATTTTCTTGGTTTCAAGAAGCATTGGATGTTTTTTTCTTTATTTCCAAGTTTCCGGTGCTACTAAGTACACGTAAGTAAGTATACATCGATGATGTATATTTTCATGTGTAACTATATGTATACGTGTATCTGAATGAATTAATGTGTATATATAAAATGTATAAAAGTTATTTATGGTACGTGATCTCTCTCCTTCTCTCTCTCTCTCTCGGGCATCTGACCACCGTCCCCCCACCCACGAACACATGCATGTATTTTTGGAGTGGCTACCCATGTCGACCACTCCGACCAGCCCTCCGTCCTCGTGTGTGTGTGTGTGTGTGTTGTCACAAAGATTGATCTGTGACGCCACACATCCTCCTGAGTGACTGACTAGTTGACTAGTTATATGGGTAGTATCTATATATAGAGGATCTCTCTTCTCTATCTCTCTCTGATACTTTTTGATGCTATCATTAATTCATCAACGACGAGAGAGAGAGAGAGAGAGAGAGACAGAGCATGCGCCCTATCATATCACTATTGCCAAAAGATTTAGGGTTCAATCTTTCCTATCATCATTTTCATAAAAATACGGTCCAGTGGTGTATAGTATATATTCTAGCACTCTCGACGCACAACCGAGAGCATTAGGTCCGCGTGAACACGTGTGTAATCCCAAACCGGGTGGAGACAACTTGGGCTTGTTTACTACACGCTTTGGCCCCTGTTCACATACAAAATTTAGGTAAGTGATGTAAGCTGATAAGTTACCTCGAAATCCCGACAGGAGCTGAGGGTGGCGATCCTTCACTCATGTAGCGTAGTATATAGGTGTGTTATGTGGTGTGTGCATGTGTGTGTGTGTGTGGTGTGCGTGCGTGTGTGTGTAAACCCTTATGCCGTAAAAGACAAGAAATGGTGGTAAAACTGCAGTTTCCACGATACTCCCTATTGACCAATACTCTCCTGACATAACTGGAAGGGGGGGGGGGGTCGTTGCGCCCCATCCAGTAGTTTACTAACCTAACCTGGGTATTGATTACGTAACCTAACCTCGCTGGGGAGTTTCGCCCCTTCAGACCCCAGACCCCTTTCAGATGTTATTTTTCATTTCCGACGGCTGTTGTAGGGGTTAGAAATACTGCAAATGGTTAGATCTACAAGTTGAAGACGGTTATAAGTACGTAAGTACGTCCTTGTAATGCATTTAACTGCAATAGAACCGAAATGGTCTCCGCCACACCATGAAAAATAGTTAACAGGCGTATGGCATGAAAAAGAGAAAAAATTGTATTATTACCATCCCTATACAAGATGTGAATTATTCTTCCTATATGAGCCTATGAATGAAAATCAAGGAACTAGACTTAATCTTGCTTCTTTCACTACTTATACTACTACTACTGCGACCACCACCACCACAACTACTACTTATACCACTACTACAATTACTACATTTGTTACAACAACAACTACTACTGCTACGACTTCTACTACTACTTCTATAACCGGTGTTGCTTTTTCAATATCACCGTTACTGTTTTCTGATATTGTCTGACCCATTGAAACTATTCACACACACACACACACACACACACACACACACACACACTGCAAACTGGATTCAAGTTACATTATTCAAGACTTGAAACGGTCAACATCAACAAAGAAACCACTTTTTTATGTTTGTCTGTCCTGTTTGACTGTCAATCAGCAGTATGCCTTATATTAACATGACTATTTGAATGTCTCTCTCTCTCTCTCTCTCTCTCTCTCTCTACCACCGTAAGCCCTCGTAAGCTCCATTAGCCGTGTTTATATGATACGTAATCCCTAACAAGCTTAAACAAGACTTCCTATCAGTCAGTCGTATCAGATGCATGTTGTTGATTGTGTGAAAAAATGGCGTACACATCGTGGTAACGGCTTGTGCGCGCGAGTACACACACACACACACCGTACCCTGCGCCCCTAGCGACGTACCTAAAAAACCCATCCATATTATTAAACTCATCCCTTCACACGACCATTTAGGTGACGACGACTAAAGGGTTGTTAATCTCTAAGGTATTTTGCACTTACTGCCTCCATTATTGTGCTCTCTCTCTCTCGGGCCTTGGTACACACACTCTCTCTCGGGCCTTGGTACAATAATGACACTTCAGGTCCGAGTTCGGGATATTTCTAACAACACCACCTCCACTTTATTTCCTTTTTAATGTTTGTTAGTCTAAAGAGCAATGATGTAACCACACACTCTAGCCTTGATCGCTTCTCCCAACCCGATGATGTTCAGTCTCTCCTTCCTGCTCGGCTAAGTTGAAACATAAGTCTCTTTCGGTAGACAAGCCCATTCATCTATCACGAGAGCCATAAACAGTCTATAAATCCTCTTCTCCCTCCTCCTCCTCGATCCGTTCACTATGAAAGATTTATCTATTTTTTTTCATTCCTTCAGTAATTTGAATCTGAATTTCCATATGATGTTTACTTTTGAAATATATTAGCCCAAGTTCACTCCTGCATTATTCATTTAGTAGTGGTCGGGATACACTTCGACTTCATAGATAAACCATTTAACCCCTTATTTCACGCCCAGCAGATCTTTCCATTTGCTATATAAAAAATAGTTTGTTGTTAGCCATAAAACTACGAAAAAGTAACTAAATAAACCAAATTAGCTACCGTAGATAACAGTCAAGTCGCCACCTGCAGTCATGTCGCCAGGCGCCATATTATGCCCATATATTACGAATTATAGCATTACTACTGATTTTTATGTGCCACTGAAGATAATACACAGTAGTTTATATCATGACTGTATAATCTACCCTGTTTCAGCGTTGTTTTATGCTTTGTATCTGCAAGTATATACGGTTTCAAATTTCACTACGCGGTTTTTTTTCGGGCGACGACGACAGCGGTACGACACTCAGTAAATAAACACTAGATGGCGACTCTACTGTTGCTAGCCACTTTGTAGATATTTTTGTCATTTGTTCATTTATAGCCCTAATATGACACAGATGAAGACACAAAATGACACACTCTCCAGATAGCCCCTTCTAACTTTCCTGAAATCATGGATGTAGAAATGTAAGTATTAACGCCACCACACGTCTGTAAACAGAAAAAAAAAGTTGTCCTGGCGACTTTACTGTTATCTACGGTAGGTAATGGGAAGGGATAGGAAACGGGTCATATCTATTAAACATTGCTTATATTCTCTAAAAATCATCTAATGGTAGCCAAATTACAATGAAAATTAAGTTCTAGGCCTCAAGGGGTAAAAATTATCCTCATTGTTACCATTATTACTATCATTTTTGTCATATCTTACGTACCGTACATAACATTTCCTCCCTACTATAATATAGCTTGGCAACACACACACGGCCAAAGTTGCCATTCTAGCTATTTTCCCGCCAGATCTAGCGATTTTCGACTGTGATCTAGCTGTCAAATTTGCCATCTAGCTGCTAGCGAGAAATCTGTCGGGTGTTGAATATAAATGTTTCTATCGACATACAAAGTGAAACTGCTTTATCTTTATTTTTTTTTCTGTGTTGACTAAAACATTGCGTGAGACTTCAGCATAAAATCTAGCTATTTTAGGTCCTGATCTAGCGGGATTTGAAATTATTCCATGGCAACACTGCACGCAGACCCTCGAGTATTAAGTTCCTCCTTAAAGAATACATCCCATGCCAACACTAGATATATAATCCCCCTCCCTCTCTCCTTCACTCTCTATACAACCTGAATAGCAGCAGCAGCCAGCCAGCCAGTCGTGCAGTATTTATAGGCGTGATTAATGGCATTCTTTTACTAGCCGCTGATATATTACAAGATTATAGTCAGCCTCGTCACTCAGGGAAATTTAAAGCTTCACGATTTTTTCATGGCTCTTTTTTTAATCATGGTGGTGAGTTCTTGAGATTCCGGCAGGTGGTCCTTGCATGTGATAATGATTAAAGAGAAGACGAGATGAGTAGCAGGCCATGCCGTTGACTAACTGAAACGAATGATGACTTTTTTTTAGGTGATATAAATGGGGTGACTGTTCTGTTTGTCCGGGCATGCTTTTTCCTTTTTTTTTCTTTCTTTTTGGAGAGGTGTAACTTCAGTAACAACCGTTCAGGTAACAAGCTATTGTATTTATGTGGCCTCTGGTTGGTCAGCTCTTGCCATGTTAGCCAGCCACTTCTCTCTGCGTTTAAGTAGTTTCTATCGCATTCCTTCCATATCTCTTGTGTACTGCAAGCAGTCAAACGAGTCTCATAGGGAAACAAACGTACTCAGCTATAGTGTTCTGGAACACGACCCCTTTGAAGTGAGGATTTCTTGTAAATTTGTGAACAAAATATCCGTTTTTTATCATATTTTACATAAAATTTGCTTATTTTTTACATAATGAATAAAATCATAAGAAAAATAATGTATGTACAGTAGTACATATCTTCATAGTTTCAATGTACAGTACATATATCAAACTATATATGGAAAAACATGGAGCACTAACTGAATAATAAGAGTTCTGTTCTTAAGATTAGACACTGGAAATGGAAGTGCAAAAGGCTGTAAAACTACAAATGAAAGATCAATTAGTAAAGAGGTGGTTAATTATTATCAAAGGTAAAAAACACATCACAGGGCCATATTTCTAGTCCTTCTGATAAGTGATAAGTTTTACATTTTCCTGTGATCACAAAGCGTTTGAGTGTTGACAGCTGTCATAATATTCCAAGTCCTCATCAACAAAGACTGCCAGCTTGGCTCTGCCCCCCCTTCACACAACAAATCAGTTGTACCACAAAAATACATTTACCGTATGCTTTAGTTTATTTACTGCTTAATTTTGTATATGCTTATGAGAACTGATACCTTGTACGTGTAGCTAAGTCTATACATTGAAAGAAAAGCAGCAAATAATGCTTGTCAAGCTTATGCTGGACACATCTTTGGGTCCTGAAGTTCCCGACAGTAAGGTCAAGATATGCAGTTACTTGTACACCATGGGAAAGGTGGTGGTTATATTGGCTCCTGTTCATCATCATATATCAGGCGTGCACTTCATACAAAAGTTTGAACACCAATATGTATTTCAATATTCTCTGGTTTCTTCATGCAATATTAATATTTCTCTTTTGAAAATACTGTACTTCAATACTTTTCAATTCTGAATTAATACGTACACTAAATCAATACTTAGTTTTTATAGTTAAGATAGCATCTCACTTTTACACCAAGGAATGACTTAGCAGTCAACTCTCCAGACCAGCAGCCTTAACACTTACTTCAGATGGGAAAATCCACTCAAAAAATGTAGTAAAAAGTCCCAATACTTTGTGCAAATGTCAATGAGTACAATATCACGATACAAAAGAAAGGTTGGAACATGAAGACTGCGAATATGGGCCATAGTGTGTACAGCATATAGCAATTACTAGGTGGTAGTTATTGAAAAAAATACACACAATTTTCACAGTTTGACAAACTTATTTCTATGAATAAAACAACTAACACACATCATCCATTCTAATAAAATTCATTTACTACAAAATAAAATAACAATAAGATACATAATATTTAAAATTCAAGACTGCCCGATAAAACTGCTACCAGATACAAAGGATAGGATCAACTTACATAATATAGTATGGAAGGAATTGTCATATTTGTCCTATCCACTCATCCATTATTCCAACTGCCACCGTTCCTACCCTCTCCCCTCTCATTCAACTCATTATTATAAAATATCTGAAATAAAATAATAATGGAACGAAACGAATTTGTTTACACAACAAACGTTCAACACGTAGTGCAGGTGACTGGAAAACCAAACGGTTTAGTATCGCTGCAACACATTATAAAATATGGGGCAGTATGATTTTGAAGATCATAAACTTTTGATTTGGTGTAATTTTAGACACAGAGAAACATGTTTTCTCCATAGTTTTATTTTACAGCTCTTGGCTAATATCATGTTTTAATGTAAAAATGTTAAAAGTGTGTGTTAGATATCATGTTTTAATGTAAAAATGTGTAATGTTAAAAGCACACATAATTTCTGTAGCCTTCTTAAATTTACAATTTTGAGTTCAACAACAGAAAAGATAAGTGAATCAAGGGAATGTGACCACTGACCCGACATGAGCTAAGTGAAGACATGACTTGAGGGCAGTCACATGAATCAGCATTCAAGTCTCTCATGTATAAAATCTATCGTCCAGGGTCTCATAACCGTCTAGATATATACATCAGGCAGAGCACCCAGTGGCGTACCCAGAAAATTTAAAAGGAGGGGGCCAAAATTATTTTTTTAAACAAAATAATATATATATATATATATATATATATATATATATATATATATATATATATATATATATATATATAATATATATAGCTATATATATTTATTTATTTATAGTATCTATATTTTTATTATTATTTATTATTTATTTTTTGCAAAGGGGGGGGCCATGGCCGCATGCCCCCCCCCCCCTCCTCGGTACGCCACTGAGAGCACCCATACATATTGTACAACCCATGAAATTGAGGTGGACTTTACGCAAGGCAGTGAGGCACGGTGACACTTTACTATTGGTGGAGAATGTCTACTAAAACTCGAGATACCCATTACTTGTACTCTGTAGCTACTTACCTGAATGCCTAGGAATCCTGTGTAAGGCTATCAACCCAGTCTTCTGCATCCTCATCATCTGAATCCTTCTGTTGGTAGCAGCCACGTTTCAACCTAACAAGGTCTCCCCAAAGCACATGGATACCACAGCTGGGACAGTTACCTTCCAGGGGCACCAACATTCCACGAGTATCATCCTTCAGCATTTCATGTGCCAAACACTTGATGTGGGCAACCAGCGTGCAGGACGATGACAGACATCTGAGCAAGAGTAGAAATTAAGTAAAAAAACAGTAACAGGTTTGATTCTATGAGAGATGTGAAGGGATAAAAAAAATCATACTGATAATAACATGGAATACAAATTAACCGAAAGCTACTGTGCAAACTGCATCTTTAATTCCATGTTGTTAAAAGTACTTTTGATGTCATTATAGAATTGTTATGTAAGATTGTTCTTTGGCATTTGCAATGCAAAGCCAAAAAGCCAACTCACCTCATTTTATCAGAGTTCTCCACCACTTTTCGGCATAGGGTACAGATGTCCTCAATGTCCTTGTCTTCATGTTCATGGTATACTGGTTTCTTCACTTTCACAGATTTTACAGGTCCATATGCAATTGGAATATGTACAGGCGGTTCCAATCCTGGCTGAGAAAGTATCAATTTTTGTATAAAGTAAGATTATAATATGTAATACACTATTGGAGTAAAAGTTTTGTGAATAATTATTGTAACACTGTATTTGGAAAATGTGTAAAAATGTAGGTTTACAAGTTAACTTAATGTTTGTAAGCATTTGCTTTGTGTTTTGCCACTCCCTATGCTTGGGAATTGGTCATATGTATGAAAAATAAACAAACAAATATATAGATAACTAATTCATCAATCAATCTAATTAATAAATAAACAAAATCAAATAAAGAAAATACGTAAAAGGAAAAAATCTTTATATTTTACACTTACTGGGAAATCTTTGATGTATTTTTGGTCTATCCAGCGCAAGGTGAGGGGCAGCCGGCACCAAGGCCTGGTCTGAAGCATGTGGCCCAGAACTCGTAGGCAGAAACCATATTTTTGTTCCCTGGCCTTCTTGCGCCCAACACTGCGTAAACGGCGGCTCCTTTCAGGATGCTGCCATGCCCATTCAAACTGTGGGAAGCATGTATGATAGTGTTTTATATTTATGCAATATCGTCTATTTGTGGTGCCTGCATTTACTATAAAATCAGATCTATCTTAGTACATACATAGATCCCTTTAAAAGACGAAAATAAGAAAATTTCAAAAGTTGCACAAATTTCAAAAAGTACATACGAACTCCATTGCTTCATCTAGCACTCAGTTTCTACATGCAATTACCATAATTCATTTATGTTCCTTTTTTCATATATTGCCTGTTTGCCAATAGCAATGCCTGAGAGTTCATGTGAATTTGTGTACATAGCAGTACTTGTATGTGAACCCTTGCTACAGAAGGCAAGAAATAGTACAAAAGCAGGAAAAATTAACAACATATCACAAAATTCAAGAGAAACCAATTTATCAAAAAGAAAACTACAGCCTCATATACTCACACCAAGAGCTGCTATGTCATTTGGAAACCCATGAACAAGCACTGCCATTTCCCTGCAATTCAAGATAAAGATAATTATATACTTAGCACATCAATTTAGCACATGCTTACAAATTGTGCGTAAGTGTATGATTTGAAAATTAGAAAAAGATTTGTTTTTCAACTACATAAACGGGTTCCTTATGATCTTTTAATGATATACAGTATATAACATGACTTTGCAGCACATGAAGGATGGCATCAAGCAATAAAAGGCCTACACGTATGTCAACAAATACTCAAACTTATCAATAATGAAGATAATTTGTATAAACTTCAATATCATTATCACTAATAAAATCTGATACACTCAATCTTGTACTGATAAAATGTCAGCATATATCCACAAAAGTATTCAATGCAAGAATTGGATGAAATATTAAATAAGTAGGTGCATTAATTTCCCATGCAACTGTCCTTTATCTCTCATGTAAGAAGCTACATGAGATGATGGCTACTTATCAAAATGACGTGTGGTTTTATAATTCGTGTATTTTTTATGATAATCAATCAGTACAAGGTTTTCTCTATTAGCATGATTCCTCCCATCTCCTCCTTGTATGCCAGTCTTACCATGGTCCCTTGTTGCTGGTTTTCCAAGCACCACCTGCCTTGGTCCCTCTGTTGTGTTGTTTGAGCCGCCTATTGGGGTTCACAGTGTAGCCTATGTAAGTGCGTCCTTTGTACTGGGGGTTGGTACAAAACAGCAGGTACACCCCATAGAAGTCCTCCACTACTGCACCTTCAGCCATCATGCACAGGCTTCCTCTGAGGGTAGGCTAGGACACTATACTTGCAGATTTAATCATATTTAGTCGTGCAGGTTATAAGATTTTCAATTGAAAAAATTACCTCAAATGGGTTAAATGTGCATATTTTGTATTTAAAAATAAATAAATGAGGTAATGTTTTAATGCGATATTACCACTATTTCTAGTTTTGCAACAAGTTCCCTGACACTTGTTCTATTAATAGTTCCAGGTTCTTCCTGGAAAATATAAATGATCTAACAGGAAGTAGACACAAGATCATTGTCTGGTTGACTGGCGTGCACTCAGCCAATGAATTAAGCCAATGAATTACCTTTCTTTCCATAGTACGTATGTCCTCATATGGCCTGACTTGCCAGGATAGCTAAGATAGGTGAGTTAGGCCAGAGCACAAATATACAAAATATAACTTTTTCGGATCACCTGAAGATCCGTCACCCCAGAATGTCCACCTGAAGATCCGTCACCCCAGGATATCCCACCTGAAGAACCGTCACCCCAGGATATCCCACCTGAAGATCCGTCACCCCAGCCCACAGTGAATGTAATATATAAAATTAGTATTAACAAATATATTCCTTTGTGTTATGCATCTTTTTGTGAAAGTTTAAAGAAAAAAAGAAAAGTAATATATAATATATAATAGTGTTCCAAAATACAAAATACATTATACTTTACTCAGTATTCCAAAATACAGTACATTTATTTCGTGGATCTATACTTCAGGGATTCTTTTGTTTGGCATTTCCACAGAAAACCATCCTTCGATCTAGGAGTATTTTGTCCAATTCATCCAGTTATCACAAGTAACACACTTAACTTCACGCTTTAAAAATCTGTTTTGTTGAAGCCACCGAATAACTATAGTGGAATCATCACACAACAGTGGTAGGACGCTATAGTTTGGAAGGTATTGCGTGCCATGGTCGACTGACTCCTATGACTAAATTTCTTTTAGCCCACTTACTTTTATATAGTCCTCTTACCTGACTGGAGGGTCATGACTCCTCCCTTTTACCCATTTGACCTAACCTCACTTGGAAGGTGAAGTCAGGTCAGGTCTTGACCTTACCTGAAGAAGTCACCCCAGGTGTTGCCACCTGAAGAACCATCACCCCAGGATATCCCACCTGAAGAACCGTCACCCTGCCAAACTCTGGGGTGACGGATCTTCAGGTGATCCACTTTTTCTCGTAAAGTGGTGAATAAATGGACTCAACTTCCTGACTGTGTAGTAAACTCAACCATAATAAAATACTTGGTGAAACTGCAGTTGAATAGAATACATCCTATTGACCAATAGTCTCCTGACATAATTGAGGGGGCTAGCCCAGACCCCCCCACTAGTTTATTAACCTAGCCTGGGCATTGATTACGTAACCAATCCTCACTGGGGGGTTTCGCCCCCACAGACCCCCTTGTGTTATTTCATTTCTGACGGCTGTTGTAGGGATTAGAAATACTGTAATGATCAGATCTACAAGTTGAGGACGGTTATAACTACATGCCTTGTAAAGCATTTAACTGCAGTAGAATCAGATACTTAATGAAAAATGGTAAACCAGTGGCGTACCCAGAAAATTTAAAAGGGGGGGCCCAAAATTATTTTTTAAAACAAATAATATATATATATATAATATATATATATATATATATATATATATATATATATATATATATATAATATATATATATATATATATATATATATATATATATATATATATATAGCTATATATATTTATTATTTATATATCTATATTTTATTATTATTTATTTATTTTTGCAAAGGGGGGGGCCATGGCCGCATGCCCCCCCCCCCCCCCTCCTCGGTACGCCACTGAGAGCACCCAATACATATTGTACAACCCATGAAATTGAGGTGGACTTTACGCAAGGCAGTGAGGCACGGTGACACTTTACTATTGGTGGAGAATTCTACTAAAACTCGAGATACCCATTACTTGTACTCTGTAGCTACTTACCTGAATGCCTAGGAATCCTGTGTAAGGCTATCAACCCAGTCTTCTGCATCCTCATCATCTGAATCCTTCTGTTGGTAGCAGCCACGTTTCAACCTAACAAGGTCTCCCAAAGCACATGGATACCACAGCTGGGACAGTTACCTTCCAGGGGCACCAACATTCCACGAGTATCATCCTTCAGCATTCATGTGCCAAACACTTGATGTGGGCAACCAGCGTGCAGGACGATGACAGACATCTGAGCAAGAGTAGAAATTAAGTAAAAAAACAGTAACAGGTTTGATTCTATGAGAGATGTGAAGGGATAAAAAAAATCATACTGATAATAACATGGAATACAAATTAACCGAAAGCTACTGTGCAAACTGCATCTTTAATTCCATGTTGTTAAAAGTACTTTTGATGTCATTATAGAATTGTTATGTAAGATTGTTCTTTGGCATTTGCAATGCAAAGCCAAAAGCCAACTCACCTCATTTTATCAGAGTTCTCACCACTTTTCGGCATAGGGTACAGATGTCCTCAATGTCCTTGTCTTCATGTTCATGGTATACTGGTTTCTTCACTTTCACAGATTTTACAGGTCCATATGCAATTGGAATATGTACAGGCGGTTCCAATCCTGCTGAGAAAGTATCATTTTTGTATAAAGTAAGATTATAATATGTAATACACTATTGGAGTAAAAGTTTTGTGAATAATTATTGTAACACTATTTGGAAAATGTGTAAAAATGTAGGTTTACAAGTTAACTTAATGTTTGTAAGCATTTGCTTTGTGTTTTGCCACTCCCTATGCTTGGGAAAAGGTCATATGTATGAAAAATAAACAAACAAATATATAGATAACTAATCATCAATCAATCTAATAATAAATTAACAAAATCAAATAAAGAAAATACGTAAAAAGGAAAAAATCTTTATATTTTACACTTACTGGGAAATCTTGATGTATTTTTGGTCTATCCAGCGCAAGGAGGGGCAGCCGGCACCAAGGCCTGGTCTGAAGCATGTGGCCCAGAACTCGTAGGCAGAAACCATATTTTTGTTCCTGGCCTTCTTGCGCCCAACACTGCGTAAACGGCGGCTCCTTTCAGGATGCTGCCATGCCCATTCAAACTGTGGGAAGCATGTATGAGTGTTTTATATTTATGCAATATCGTCTATTTGTGGTGCCTGCATTTACTATAAAATCAGATCTATCTTAGTACATAGATCCCTTTAAAAGACGAAAATAAGAAAATTTCAAAAGTTGCACAAATTTCAAAAAGTACATACGAACTCCATTGCTTCATCTAGCACTCAGTTTCTACATGCAATTACCATAATTCATTTATGTTCCTTTTTTCATATATTGCCTGTTTGCCAATAGCAATGCCTGAGAGTTCATGTGAATTTGTGTACATAGCAGTACTTGTATGTGAACCCTTGCTACAGAAGGCAAGAAATAGTACAAAAGCAGGAAAAATTAACAACATATCACAAAATTCAAGAGAAACCAATTTATCAAAAAGAAAACTACAGCCTCATATACTCACACCAAGAGCTGCTATGTCATTTGGAAACCCATGAACAAGCACTGCCATTCCCTGCAATTCAAGATAAAGATAATTATATACTTAGCACATCAATTTAGCACATGCTTACAAATTGTGCGTAAGTGTATGATTTGAAAATTAGAAAAAGATTTGTTTTTCAACTACATAAACGGGTTCCTTATGATCTTTTAATGATATACAGTATATAACATGACTTTGCAACACATGAAGGATGGCATCAAGCAATAAAAGGCCTACACGTATGTCAACAAATACTAAAAACTTATCAATAATGAAGATAATTTGTATAAACTTCAATATCATTATCACTAATAAAATCTGATACACTCAATCTTGTACTGATAAAACGTCAGCATATATCCACAAAAGTATTCAATGCAAGAATTGGATAAAATGTTAAATAAGTAGGTGCATTAATTTCGCATGCAACTGTCCTTTATCTCTCATGTAAGAAGCTACATGAGATGATGGCTACTTATCAAAATGACGTGTGGTTTTATAATTCGTGTATTTTTTATGATAATCAATCAGTACAAGGTTTTCTCTATTAGCATGATTCCTCCCATCTCCTCCTTGTATGCCAGTCTTACCATGGTCCCTTGTTGCTGGTTTTCCAAGCACCACCTGCCTTGGTCCCTCTGTTGTGTTGTTTGAGCCGCCTATTGGGGTTCACAGTGTAGCCTATGTAAGTGCGTCCTTTGTACTGGGGGTTGGTACAAAACAGCAGGTACACCCCATAGAAGTCCTCCACTACTGCACCTTCAGCCATCATGCACAGGCTTCCTCTGAGGGTAGGCTAGGACACTATACTTGCAGATTTAATCATATTTAGTCGTGCAGGTTATAAGATTTTCAATTGAAAAAATTACCTCAAATGGGTTAAATGTGCATACTATTTTGTATTTAAAAATAAATAAATGAGGTAATGTTTTAATGCGATATTACCACTATTTCTAGTTTTGCAACAAGTTCCCTGACACTTGTTCTATTAATAGTTCCAGGTTCTTCCTGGAAAATATAAATGATCTAACAGGAAGTAGACACAAGATCATTGTCTGGTTGACTGGCGTGCACTCAGCCAATGAATTAATAAGCCAATGAATTACCTTTCTTTCCATAGTACGTATGTCCTCATATGGCCTGACTTGCCAGGATAGCTAAGATAGGTGAGTTAGGCCAGAGCACAAATATACAAAATATAACTTTTTCGGATCACCTGAAGATCCGTCACCCCAGAATGTCCACCTGAAGATCCGTCACCCCAGGATATCCCACCTGAAGAACCGTCACCCCAGGATATCCCACCTGAAGATCCGTCACCCCAGCCCACAGTGAATGTAATATATAAAATTAGTATTAACAAATATATTCCTTTGTGTTATGCATCTTTTTGTGAAAGTTTAAAGAAAAAAAGAAAAGTAATATATAATATATAATAGTGTTCCAAAATACAAAATACATTATACTTTACTCAGTATTCCAAAATACAGTACATTTATTTCGTGGATCTATACTTCAGGGATTCTTTTGTTTGGCATTTCCACAGAAAACCATCCTTCGATCTAGGAGTATTTTGTCCAATTCATCCAGTTATCACAAGTAACACACTTAACTTCACGCTTTAAAAATCTGTTTTGTTGAAGCCACCGAATAACTATAGTGGAATCATCACACAACAGTGGTAGGACGCTATAGTTTGGAAGGTATTGCGTGCCATGGTCGACTGACTCCTATGACTAAATTTCTTTTAGCCCACTTACTTTTATATAGTCCTCTTACCTGACTGGAGGGTCATGACTCCTCCCTTTTACCCATTTGACCTAACCTCACTTGGAAGGTGAGTCAGGTCAGGTCTTGACCCTACCTGAAGAACTGTCACCCCAGGTGTTGCCACCTGAAGAACCATCACCCCAGGATATCCCACCTGAAGAACCGTCACCCTGCCAAACTCTGGGGTGACGGATCTTCAGGTGATCCACTTTTTCTCGTAAAGTGGTGAATAAATGGACTCAACTTCCTGACTGTGTAGTAAACTCAACCATAATAAAATACTTGGTAAAACTGCAGTTGAATAGAATACATCCTATTGACCAATAGTCTCCTGACATAATTGAGGGGGCTAGCCCAGACCCCCCCACTAGTTTATTAACCTAGCCTGGGCATTGATTACGTAACCAATCCTCACTGGGGGGTTTCGCCCCCACAGACCCCCTTGTGTTATTTTTCATTTCTGACGGCTGTTGTAGGGATTAGAAATACTGTAAATGATCAGATCTACAAGTTGAGGACGGTTATAACTACATGCCTTGTAAAGCATTTAACTGCAGTAGAATCAGATACTTAATGAAAAATGGTAAAATATGCAGTTTCAACCAACACTCCCTTTTGACCAATACTCTCCTGACATAACTGGGGGGCCTGCGCCCCCCTGCTAGTTAACAAACCTAACCTGGGCATTGATTACGTAACCTAACCTCACTTGGGGGGGTTCCCCCCCAGGCCCCCCTTTGTGATTTTTTTTCAGGTTAATTTAGAGTTTCACCCAACCAACGATTTTCTGAGGCGCCTTATGTTTTTCTGGTGTGTTTTGAATGAATCTGTTAACCGTTTCTGTCGCAATTTTTTATTTTTTTGGCAAAAATGACAAAAAACAAAAAACAAAAAAAAGAGCCTAAACCTAACCTAACCTTTACCTAACTATAAAAAACAAACAAAAAAACAACCTTTATCTACCTAAAAACCTTTTCTCGTTAGGTAAAGGTTAGGTTAGGTTAGGTATGGGTTAGGTTAGGTATAGGTTCATTGTTTTGTTTTTTCATTTTTGCAAAAAAAAAAAAAAAAAAAAAAAACTGCGACAGAAACGGTTACCTAGCAGATTCATTCAAAACACATAAAAACACACCAGCAGAAAAACATAAGGCGCATCAGAAAATCCTTGGTTGGGTGAAACTATAAATTAACCTTTTTTCATTTCCGCCAGCTGTTGAAGAACTTTGAAACACTCCTTATGATGAGAACGAAACGTTCAGGATACTTAAATCAACCGATCGGGTATTGGTTTATATTTTACTGATACCAGAAAAGTCAAGATAAGTAAAGAAAAACGAAACCAACTTGCCAAAGTATGCAAAAGACAAGCTAGAGGCGAGCACTGAAAGCAGCGAAAGGTAGGCTACACACTCTCGTTTACTCTACTGACAAACACATATAGTCATATTATACTGACATAATTCACTGATCTTTGAATCCAGTGTACCTAGTTTCATAGTCTCCGTCTTGTCTCCATCTTCAAGCGTTAATGATAAAATGGATCAATCTTGACAGCCCATCTTCAACGCGGCGCGCTCCTAACTAGCAGGGAGAGAGTAAACAAACCCTGTATCTGCTTGTGATTTGTAACTTCGAAACTTCATAAACCTCCTGTCAGCATCAAATCCTTTGCTTAATATTCCACAGGAGTTGGCGGGCTCCACAGGCTTTATATGTTACTTTTTCTCTATTATTTTCTGCTCAGTTTAAATGTATACGTACGTACAGTCCATCAATGGATCAGCTGCGGGAGGTAAACAAACCGTGCCACACTCAGCTGCAGGCTTTCCACTCCCACAGGGGGCGGGTTTTCCTACATACAACTCGACAACGTGTCGATTTTTAACCTGTTCACCCTGCTGGCTGCAGCAGGAGTTCCTCCACCACGACGACCAGCGGTTGTCCGTGTCACTTGAGCCTTCTCGAGGAAGACCGGTCAGCTATCAAGCTTGTGATCACTCCACACGGCTACACCAGGGCCAGTAGGGTCGAATAGATCGTCCCAGCCCTCAACCAACCCACACTCCTCTGCCAGAAACTGCTTATGTAACCAGTTGCAAGCTACAGGTAAGGATTTCATGCGAATGTTCTTTTGGAGTGTTTCAATTAAGCGTTATTTACTCACAAGGTCACTTATTTCTGCCTATTATTTACCGTAGATAACACTAAAGTCGCCAGGACAGGACATGGACATGGCCGCCCAGTTGGTGATTGGCTCTTGGAAATCCTGAGGTGACTAGTTGCCGATTACGTATTTAAAACGTATAATCGCTTTTTTATTCGTGCACGGATATAGGATTGCATAGCCTTGATGAAAACCCCAGCTTTTTTAATGATTTTTCATAAGTCTCCAATATTTAAAGCCTACGTAAAAATAATATGATGCAATCATTTAGTAACTACATTTTCGCGATATTTTGTTGATAATTTATAATTCTGGTTTTGCACTTAATATAGGGGGATTTTTGTGTGTTTTAATATATTTCGATATTTCCGCATCGTTTTATGTATAAATCGCGAGCTTGGTGGATGTATTTTGTTTTTTTGTTTGAGGGGGTATTTGTTTATAATTAATGGTCAACCTTGTTCTTCCTTGTATTTGATCTGTGAGGTTAGTTGTGCGTGATTAGCTACGCCTACAGTCGCAGTGTGTTTGTGTGTGCCTATGTGACGTGTTTTTCGCGTTTTTAGTGAAGGAATACGTATGACTCAGTGGTTTAAAGGGTCAGATTATCGAAAAAACAAAACCTGTTTTGTTCCTTGGATTCAACACTGAACTAGGATCTGTTACTGTTTATAAGATACACACATCATATACTATTTGCCCATATTTTTTCACGAATTATAAAGCATTCGTAAAAAAGTCGATTTGTGTTGTGGTGAATTTGAGGTTTTTAGGCCATATTTTGATACCCAATATTTCATTAATTCTTCGTTATTTCATTGTTTTTTTAGGCTTATTGAGTCCTATTTATCTTTATTTTACTTAATCCGTGTTGATTTATTAATTATTTTATTTATTTGATGTGTTTTGATTAATTAAGGGATAAGGTGCTGGGCTGCCGCCGGCAAGCTGCTGTCCTGTGACGTCACTGCGTGTTTACATATGTTGGGGCCGCGGGGGGTGTTCATGGCTATGGGATCATTACTAGCCTTAAAACACGGGATTACTGGCTGTATGCAAGGCTGAGCAAAGGTAAATAGGGAGAATATCAATGCAGAAACCCGAAAATAGGCTTAAATAGGTGAAATATTGGCTGTTATAGCTAAATAGAGAGAGGAATGATGATTTCTTACGTCCATTATTTGCTATTATGTAGGTCATGTATGTCTGTTTATGTCCCAGGAACTAGGCCTATGCCAGTTTATCAGAGGGGGGGGGGAACATATATGCCTAAAATAGGGGGGGAGGGGGGTAAAAACAGGAACTACCTCGTGTAGGTCTCACGGCCTCTTGTAGCTTCCTTATTTTCTTACGTTCGTTTTGACAGCGTTTTTTTTACCTATACTACTAATATAGATATCATAATATATGTTATATTATATAATGGTAAATTTTTACAATAGGACCGAAATTCCCTACACTCCCTTCCCGGGAGTGTGGTTTCTGTTCACCTTATTGGATTCTAAGAAACATTCTCTTTATGAGCTTCCGTCGCAAATCACTACTTTTGGAGATATAAGATGTTTTTAATAGGAAGGAGTGTATATGAGATATGAAAGTTAAAATAACCTAACCCCACCTTTTGACTCACTAACCTAACCTAACCTTAACCTAAAGCTTTAACCTCCTAACTAAAGCCAAATCTGCATTAAAAGTGTCCGCGGCAAGGGAAGAACAAAGGCGATGCAGGTCACAAGAGGAAGAAGAGCGAGAGGCACGCCGCACGTAAACACTTGTCTCTCGCCTCCCTTTGAACAACATGTCATTATCTCCTAAAGTAATGATTTGCGACGGAAGCTCATAGAGAGAATGTTTCCTAGAATCCAATAAGGTAAACGGA
>JACEEZ010007602.1:217500-252500 GCA_016584305.1 Chionoecetes opilio
TTTAAATGCCCCTCGCTATGGGCAGTTAAAAAAATGTCCGACTGAAAAAAATTCCACCATTCGAAAGCCAAGGGATAGGGTGTTGCCGTAGACCATATGACTCAAATTCGTATATTAAAAAATTACTTTCATATTGTCACGGCGGACTCTCCCCTTAACGGAAGTTAAATGTAACGGAAGTTAATTAGTCCGATAATGATTTCCAAAGTTAACTTAAAAGTTAAATCGTTAACGAAAATGTTAACTTCGTTAATTAACGATTAACGGTTTGGTGCCCACCTTTGTATATATATATATATACACACAAACCTCGATTTCCCGGACCTCCATTTCCCGGATATCGGATTTGCTGGACAAAATCAGAGATCCGGGGATATGTCAGAGTCCCAGACATTACTATAATTTTTTTTTTTTTTTTTTTTTCCCCCGTTGAAATGCTGAGTTCTGTTCGTAAATTGACAAAGTTGTCCGACGGTCCGAGCATCTCTGTCACCCCTGGTCAGTGTCTCCCGCCAGGTGGCAGCATCCTCAGCGGTCGTATTGTTTACATTTGGACACACGACACTCACGGTTCACCTGCACAGCCTCCGTTAGTCCCCTGACCCCCACTGCCCCTGGTGCAGGAACGTCTCTTGAGACTATTGAACACTTTCTGCTGCCTCTCGCCAGGTGGCAGCATGCTCAGCGATCGTATTGTTTACATTTAGGCACACGACACTCACGGTTCACCTGCACAGCCTCCGTTAGTCCCCTGACCCCCACTGCCCCTGGTGCAGGAACGTCTCTTGAGACTATTGAACACTTTCTGCTGCCTCCCGCCAGGTGGCAGCATGCTCAGCGGACGTAAAAGTACGCGGCGGGGTAGTTGATATTGGCAGTTGCCGGACAGTAAATACTAGAGTAGGATAAACGTCCGAGGGTGGGTAATGGCATCGGACTTTTTTTGTTTTTTTGTTTTGTTTTTTGTTTAAAGGCTAATTTCTGGAATGTTGCGAGTCCCGGACTTTTGCGGTTCCCGGACCAGTGCTCCCCCCTATTAGTCCGGGAAAACGAGGTTTGTGTGTATATATATATATATGCAATGGACCTTCGTAAAACTGGACTAAATAGGGGAAGGCTATGTGGAAAACAAAATAGTCAGAATCAACATGCATACAGACATACTGGCACTGTATCAACATGTACACATATTAATGTGGCAGAATGATTATTCAGTGCCTATGGAGGAATAGCGCCATACTTTTGAAAATGAGTTTTCCTACTATAGATAATGTTTTTTCATATGTAACCAATTATTATTGAGATTCAAATTCTTAATTATTTTCATCTATAGAAACTTCAATCATGTAAAGATGAATCTACATCATTGCAGAGCGCCTTAGTCGTCTCTTTGGCCAACGTTCAGGTGCCCATCCTGCTTGGAGAGGTGGTGAACGTGGTGGCCAGATTCACCGGGGAGGCAAGCACGGAAGGCAGGCACTTCTCCGAGGAAGTTATTACTCCTGTGCTCAAACTAGTAAAGTATTATTGCATTCAGGTGAGTAAAAAATAGAAAGGAAATGAGTTCAAATTCTAATCAGGTTGAATATATTTTGTCATCATGTTAGCTCTTGATGCATTCATTACTTTTGTGCTATCAGATCACAAATGTATATCTGTACATGTATGTAAAATTGTAAAATCAAATTGCGATCTATAACTTCCTTTGTGGTTACAAATACTTTAGAAGAAACAAAGGATTATTTTCGTTGCATATTTCTTCAAAACCTTAGAAAAGTTTTTTTCTTTTTCTTGAGAGAAATTATCTCAGTGATATCTGTTTTGCTATCTGTAAAAAATATATTTCACAAACTACAAAAATTTATTAAAATTTTGCCATAAAGTTTGAGGTTGTAGAAAATATACGATTTGTATTTTTTGTAATCTCCTGATTAATGGCTTCTTTTCTGTCACTTGCACATTTGATAACAAAAGCTATAACATATACTTGTTGCAGAAACAGTTACCAGTATCATAATTATACATAGCACTTATGCCCGTATTCGTAGTCACATACCATCATTGTACGTAGTCATTGTTCACTTTTTGTCTTGTCCTAATTAAATCAATATGTCATGCCAGCTCTGTTGTGATTGCAATAGGAGTACTGTAGGATTGCTCTAGTACTTTCCATGGCAGCTACAAGATCAAGTGAATCATTTTGACTGAGTAGAAATGGAACAAAATCATAGCAATTACCACGAGCAATCATGGTATGTGACTACGAATACGAGCATTAGTGAACGAGAAGTCTCAGCACAGTATGTTTATTCATTATGAATACACTGGATGTATTGGAACCTTCATAGTGCATGAGGAGCAACTGACCAGTTTAGATCTATGATTAATTTGTCAGTTGGTGACAGGCTACCTTCACCCTCTCCTACATTGCCTTCCTGACCCGCATGGGGGAGCGCATAGCAGACGACCTTCGGAGGCAGCTGTTTGACACACTCCTCAAGCAGGACATTGCCTTCTACGACCAACACAAAACTGGTGAACTAGTCAACAGGTATGCAGGCACTGAGATGCGTTGTATTGACCTTATTGTCTTTTATAAATCTTCCATTCTTTTATTATTTCTGCAAGAATAAAATCAAATAACTTGTTTTACTTGATGATATGAATTTTAATACGTATTTGGTTTTTTTTACATTTTGACATGTTTGTGTGACATGTGTGATCCTTATTAACCCCTTCACGCCCAGATCTTTCCTTTGCTATATTAAATTGTCTATTGTTAGCCATAAAATTACGAAAAGTAACGTAATATGTATACCAAATAAGTTAGTCGACAAGGATACTAAACAGGTCATATCTATAAAATATTGCTTATGTTCACTAAATATTGTCTAATGGTACCCAAATTACAATGGAAATTACGCTCTGGGTCTCAAGGGGTTAACGGTAATTAGGTGATGTGATTTATATTTCAGATTAACTGCTGATGTGCAAGACTTCAAAAGTTCTTTCAAACTTTGCATATCACAAGGCATGCGTAGCATTACTCAGGTAAGTGAAACTGCATGAAAAAAAAGATCCAACATAAGAACCATAAGTTACAACATGGCGCCAATTGTTTTTGTGGGACCGATTATTTTTTACTTTGATCATCTGTATCATCGAAAATACCGTTCAGATAAAAAAAAAAATTAACTGCTCTATCCTATGAGGCTGGAAGATTTTTTCTCCTTCACTAGCTCAAGTAGAGGAAATACGTTCATTGTAGTATCCATTTTGCTAGTTATTACTAGCACTCCCCTACAAACATTTAAGTTATATACTTTCAGAATTACATGCAAAACATTTGTAGATACAAATTGTGGTATTCATAGATACTCAATCACCCAATATGTCTCAGAAGCATTAGTGTGAACTCAGTAGTAATTGTTATAATAAGAAGCATTGAACTATGCCATTTAATGCTGGTAATATTTACTGTTCAGTATGATTGAGGCATAGCTGTACTGCACTAACACTTTTTTTCAATTCTGTGTACAGTATTCAGTATCAACACGGACATTGTTTGAATTTCATACATTTGAAATTAAGTACAAACCCCAGGAACCAATGACGTACTCCTGTATTTCTTTCCCTTAAGTAGCATGTATCTTTCTTGAACCTTGATTCCCATCCTACCATACATAAAAAGTAATAAGAATAATGATTATAAAGTTTGGATTTTGCTAGCTAATAACAGCTCTCAGGATGGTTGTAATTTTGACAGATTATTGGGTGTGGAATCTCCTTGTACATGATCTCACCCCAAATGGCTGGTCTCACGGGAGTGTTTGTACCAGTGGTCATTGGAATTGGCACTGCAATTGGCTCTCTGCTTCGCAACCTTTCACGTGAAGCTCAGCACCAGGCAAGTTTTCAATAGACGGCATATGAGGCGCTTATTTCAGAAAGTCGATAAGCGCCATCAATAAAAAACTAAGAAAATGGCTTCAAAAATGGCCTGTTTCAATGTTCAAAATGTCATATCTTTTGAACCAAGCATACAAAATGTAGAATTCATCATTTTGTATGCTTGGTTCAAGGATATGACATTTTGAACATTGAAACATTTTGAAGCCATTTTCTTAGTTTTTTATTGATGGCGCTTATCGACTATCTGAAATAAGCGCCTCATATGTACTAATATATATTATATCCTTATGGAACCTTAAACACTTGTGAGTCTTGTGAGTGCTTTCTAATCCCCAAGAAAGTCTCAGCAGCCTGACACATCTGTTGTTGCAGGTTGCCCGTGCCACCGGGGTCGCCGATGAGTGCCTGGCTAACATGCGGACAGTCCGAGCCTTTGCAATGGAGGATACTGAAAATAAATTATTCATTCAAGAATTAGATAAATCGAGGGAACTAAACGAAGCTCTGGGCATGGGCATTGGCATCTTCCAGGTTTGTGGCAGATTGATAAGTCTGATTTAGGAAAGAAATATTAGAGTTATAGTCTATTTTTTTAACAAGGCAAAAATTCCATTCTATCTTAAGGTCCCATGCTTAAAATTATGCCTATGTTTACCTGATAATATGGTTAACTATGATCAAATACAGCTGAAATTTAGAAGAAGCGCAGTATTCCCTTCTCCTGGCATCAAATATCAGTCAGTAAGCAGCAAGGGGTCAGGATTTTTTGCCTCGTTAAAAAAAATAGACTATAGTAAGCATCTGACTGTTGCTGTTCCTTTATATGAACCTCACGCTCATGACTGGTTAAAAAATAGTCAGCGGGGACTCTTAACCCCTTCACTCTCAAATCTTTCCATTGCTATATAAAATTGTCTGTTATAAGCAATAAAATTACAAAAAGTAACTGAATATACCAAATTAGCTAGTGGACAAGGATACTAAACAGGTCATAGCTATAAAATATTACTTATATTAATTAGAAATCGTCTAATGGTACCCAAATCACAATGGAAATTACGTTTGGGCCTCAAGGGGTTAAATTAGATATAGACTAGAATGTATGATGAAGCTTATTAAAAGAATTATATATTTTTTTTTATTCTCTCAAGATAGGGGAGAATTATATGCAATGGTCCATCTTATATGCCAGCAAATATGGTAATTGTAGAGTGATGGAAGCTCTCAAACACACTATTAAGATTATTTTACTTTTTAGAAGGCAAATAATAAGATGAGCCAATGGATGCACAAGAGTAGGGTAGACACTGAAGTCTGGGAAAAGAAAAGTCTTCTTGTAATGAAAGAAATCACGTTTGAAATAGAGACAAGGCATTGAGAGTAAAACAGAGAAAGAGCTGGAGTTTGTAGGGATGATGTGCATGAACAGGAGTAAATGGATGCTTCTGTTATCACCATCTCATTTAACCCCTTGAGACCCAGAACGTAATTTCCATTGTAATTTGGGTACCATTAGACAATTTTTTTGTGAGTATAAGCAATATATTATAGATATGACCTGTTTAGTATCCTTATCGACTAACTAATTTGGTACAGGTTGAAGTTCCCAAACTCGGCATCCCAAGACTCGGCAACACCCAAAACTCGGCTATGGTTCCGGATTTTCCAAAACACGGCAGAACACCCAAAACCCGGCGCGTAGTTGCCGGGTCGGCCGCTAGGTGCCACCACACTAGGCCGCTTGGTTTCTCCCGCCGATTTGTTTGTTGTTATTGTTCAGTGGTGTTGTGACTGTAGAGTTGTGTACACTTATTTTGTGTACTTCTACAGGTCTGTTATTGGTATTATGGCTCCCAAACGTCCAGGAACACCTACTGGTGGAAGTGAAAAGAAAAGGAAAAACAATGTGTTAACTATTTCTGAGAAAAATGACCTTTTGAAGAAGTTTTTTCCCCTTGATATATCTACGTTCTAAAAGTTGGAAAATTCCATTACTCGGCTCGGCGCTGGTCCCGAGGTTGCCGAGTTTGGGAACTTCAACCTGTATATTCAGTTACTTTTCGTAATTTTATGGCTAACAACAGACTTTTTTTTTATAGCAAAGGAAAGATCTGGGTGTGAAGGGGTTAAGGTGTTGAAGAAACAGGTGGAAGAAAAAAACCTGATAAACACTATTTTCCTTTTAAAAGCATGTTTGGTGTTAAAAGTTTGAGTGTCAACATGTCTTTTATTACAGGCTGGTTCAAACTTGTTCCTGAATGGTATAGTGATGGGGATCCTGTGGGGTGGAGGTCAGCTGATGGCCGGGGATCAGCTGCAGCCCGGTGACCTCATGTCCTTCTTGGTGGCCGCTCAGACCATACAGAAATCCCTGGCGCAGCTCGGCATCATGTTTGGTACCTACGTCAGGGGCATCAGTGCTGGAGCGAGGGTCTTTGAGGTGAGCTACATGCCTTTGTTATAATCATGATCATAGAACTGGTCTTCTCTAACACAAATGGAGTAGCATTGAATATAAGGCATTTGCATTTTAGCATTAAAGATAAAAGCACAAAAAAACACAATTTTCAAACCTAAATCTACTTTTTTTTTTTGCCCCTATGCCTCCGGTTGATATTAAAATTATTATTATTATTACTATTATTATAGAGTTATATAGCTATTATCAATTATTTGCTTTAGTACTTAAGTTCATTCCCTCATCCATATATTATGTTGTTGTGTTTTCTTATATGCCTTCGGGTGAGTATAAAATTATTATTATTATTATTATTATTAACATTTATGCAATAAGGAAATATTCTGCCATCATCTTGATTGGTAGCAATTTAACAGCATTCTGCTCACACTATTTCTTGTTACCTCTGTATGATCTTTCTACATCATGGATCACATTAGATGATTCCTGATCCAATTTCCATCCTTTTCTCTGCATTTCCGAGCACTGCTAGCTATCTATGCATTGTCATTCTGTTAATGTAACTATCCTATAGTTATTAGTTCTGCATATGTGTATGTATGAGGTTAGAGAGGTAATTAAAAAGATGAAAAGAAGCAGATGTGAGGAACAATTCATGAGAGTATCCCAGGAGAAAGAAAGGAGAGAAAAGAGAGGATATATTGAATGTAAAAGGAATGTGCTGACAATCTATCGTCCATCTTGTGATAGAAGAGAAGAGAAGGTGGTGAGGCATTGGGGAGAGCTGTTAAAGTGGAAGTTCCAGGTCGCCGTCCATCGGGCAGGCCAAGGAAGACATGGAGGCAGTGTATTGAAGAGGATCTGGCAGCATTTGGCATTGAAGTAGTTGAGGCAACAGATAAAAATAGTTGTGCCATTGCAAAAAAATCCTTTACTGTTTTGGTTTTGGAAATCAATTTCTCCATAATCTTGTGCTTTAATGTTGTGATTAGTTTCATATTTCCTTGTGATGCAGGGGAGATCACAGTCAGTAATCTTACTCCAGGGTTTTGTTTTGCCCCCATTTGAAGTTGGTATTGTCATCAGTGTTCCTTCTGATGGGATTATCTGAGCTTATGCTTTACTCTCATTTTCAGTACGTCAAGCTTCAGCCAACTATACCAGTGAAGGGCGGGAAGATCATTCCCTATCACACTTTGATGGGCAAAATTGAGTTCACAAACGTATCATTTTCATATCCAACAAGATCTGAACAGGTATGTATAAAACACTTGCATTTTATTTGTGGAGTTTACATGAATAATATTAAAGTGTCTGCTAGGTATTACATGCTGCCCTTAGTGTGCTTCAAATGTTAATCAAGACTAAATACTGAAATTAACATTTTGGTGATTTCATGCAGTTTCTAGAATATATTTTTAGGAAATGGTTCTCCTACCTCCTACCTTGATAGCTTATGGATAGGAGCCAATGGAAATGCTTGTCATGGCCATTTCCTTGGGAGAGTGCCAAGAAACAGGTTTAAAAGTAGATCAGATTAAATTTGATTAAAGATAATTAGCTAGTACCAATTAGTGTAAATTATCCCTTGACCTCATATGACCACTTAACCCGTTGAGAGACCCGTCAGGGTGGCTCGGTTGGTAGAGCTACGGGCTCGCGTGTGCAGCGTCCCTGCACATTCGGTCAGCGGTTCGAGCCCACCAGGTTCGTCCTGGCGTGGTGGCGCTTTGTATAGTCAATAACCTTGTAGTTGGTACTTGCAAAATGTCTAGATAAGATCAAAGTATCTTAACCCGTTGAGACCCAGAACGTAATTTCCATTGTCTTTTGGCTTCCATTAGATGACTATTTTTAGCGAATATAAGCAATATTTTATAGATATGACCTGTTTAGTATCCTTGTCGACTAACTAATATGGTTTATTCAGTTAGTTTTCGTAATTCTATGGCTAACAACAGTTGATTTTATATAGCAAAGGAAAGATCTGGGAGTGAAGGGGTTAAGAGTGAACCTATCGTTTTTAGCTCAGCTGCATCCCATCCACAGGAAGTGTTAAGTGACTTCAGCCTGAGCATTCCCGCAGGCAGCGTTGTGGCCCTGGTGGGGGTGTCAGGGGGAGGAAAGTCTACTGTGGCTCAGCTCTTGGAGAGGTAATGTCATTACTCCTTTTGCCTTTTATGCACGGGCTACTTAACTTTGTGTATTTCACATTTTATAGTTACATATTTCAATAATTTATAAATTCTAGGCATTATAGCGGCCCATCTATTGTTAGTCCATAATAAGAACTTGGTGGTAACTTTTTCATTTTCACAACCTTCTTTCATATACTTGCCATGATGGATAGGTGACAGAAAATTACAACTATCTGTTGACCTTCAAGAAACCTAGGAATTGTTGTTGTTGACAAGTCCAGCTTGTCAGTATAAACTTGGCTTCATTCACGGAGGTCAAACAGCATGTCAATCAAAATTGTTTCTAGGAGTATCTTAGACTGTTAGAAGTAGAGTCATGGGTATACTGCACAAAAAACAGCTGATTTACTATCCCAACAATTTAGTTCATGTTCATGTAACTAAGTGAATTTGAAAAAGTGAATTTCGGGTAGGTGGTGCTCGTTAGCCATGGTAGGCAATCCACCTAGGAGAGGGACAACTCTGACAACAAACCCGGGCAGCTTGGGCTCGTTAGCAATGGTAGGTAATACACCTAGTCCCTCAGCTGAAAACTGGGGTTGCCTGTCAGGAAGAGCATCCGGGGCATAAAACTCATGCCACAAATTTAAATGATGAACGTGACAATAGAATTGGAAGCGTATCATCGACCGTCTAACCTCATAACATATTATGGGAAAATCTGATGTTAAACAGAAAAATGATGATGATGATGTAAATAAGTTAATTTGCTTAGGTTAACTCATTATCATTGTACATCGTTACTCGGTCAGCAAATTCCCAGTAGATTTTCAAGACGTAAATCAGCCACACAGCCAAGGTTCCCAATCAGAAGTGAGGCTTTAAAGAAATGTAGATCAGAGAGAGCAGGAACCCTAACAGAATATTGATCAGGACACCCTGCACATCAGGCAAAAATGGATGTTGGAGACAGACACCACCAATCCTTGTGATCCATTGTCCATAGCATTAGTTTGTCATGTAGCCTACTCCTTTTAAATAATGCATATTCTTAACCCCTTGAGACCCAGAACATAATTTCCATTGTAATTTGGCCACCATAAGACTATTTCAATGAATGTTAGTAATATTTTATAGATATGACCTGTTTAATATCCTTGTCTGTTTGCTAACTTGGTTTATTTGGTTACTTTTTCGTAGTTTTATGGCTAATAACAGATGATTTCATATGACAAAGGAAAGATCTGGGCGTGAAGGGGTTAACAGTTCACTGACTACAGGTTGAAGTTCCCAAACTCGGCAACCTCGGGACCAGCGCCGAGCCGAGTAATGGAATTTTCCGACTTTTAGAACATAGATATATTAAGAGGAAAAAAAGCATGAAAATCACATGAAAAAAATCACATGAAAAAATTATTTGGATTCTAATACGGTATATAATACGTACTGAGATAGAGGAAGAAGGAGAATATGTATAAATATAAATCAGTATGAGCTCTTCTCAGAAATAGTTAACACATTGTTCTTCCTTTTCTTTTCACTTCCACCAGTAGGTGTTCCTGGACGTTTGGGAGCCATAATACCAATAACAGACCTGTAGAAGTACACAAAATAAGTGTACACAACTCTACAGTCACAACACCACTGAACAATAACAACAAACAAATCGGCGGGAGAAACCAAGCGGCCTAGTGTGGTGGCACCTAGCGGCCGACCCGGCAACTACGCGCCGGGTTTTGGGTGTTCTGCCGTAATTTGGAAAATCCGGAACCATAGCCGAGTTTTGGGTGTTGCCGAGTCTTGGGATGCCGAGTTTGGGAACTTCAACCTGTATATATATTCATAGTATGTGTATTTGTAATGTGATGAGTGTGCATGTGGTGATTATCCTTAGATTCTATGATGTGAACCGTGGCTCCATAACCATTGATGGGGAGGACCTGCGCAGCCTGGACCCCTCGTGGCTGCGTGGCCGCATCATCGGCTTCATCAACCAAGAACCAGTGCTCTTTGGGACCTCAATCATGGAAAATATTCGCTACGGTTTCCCAAAAGCAACAGATGCTGAGGTATTCATTTTTCATTATAAGAGAAAGGGATTAGAGTCATTAGAGGAATAAGATGATGATTGTGGATTAAGTAGTGTGTGAATAGTACTTGTCATGGTCAAGCCTTTAGAGGAGAATGTCATAGAACTGGAAGTAATTTTTTCCAAGTGACTTTCCAAAATAAGTAGATGTCAAGAGTGATATTAACACCAGATCTACATTCACAGAGTTAATACCCTGCTGGTTAAGGGCTGATCGTGTTCATAGAGGGATTATTTGAAAATTTGTTGCTTGTTGAATTTCTTCATGCTGACCAATGCAATATGATACAACTAAATCATACTGGTGCATAAACCATGAGGGTCAAAATGATTCCAGTAGGTCAGTGAGCAGTAGATTTAAAGTAATCGTCCAGACCCATTTTTTCTTTGCATATTTATGTTGAATGTTCATTCCAAATACCTAATCCACAAAAAATAATTAATTTCCACGCCTTATTTCCCTAAAAACATGACTTTTGTAAAAACCGCGGAAAAACAACAGCCCCATTCCAGCCGTGGCGGGAAACATGCTGGTGATGTCACAGCAGGCGGCCTCCCAGCCCGGCCCTGATACAAATACACGTAAACTCAGAAAATAATATAGTACAGCCAAATTCCCAACATCCGACCTCCAAACATCCGACTTGTCCAAACAACTGACTTTTTTCTTCTATGTCCCAAGTCGGATAAATTATTAAACAATTCCAGACAACCGACCCTCAGTCAGACGTTTGAATTCGGCGGCGGGCGGGAGGCAGGTAGTTCGTGTTTTTCTCACTACCCGCTCGCAGCGCTGGTAGCGGCGTGGCGTTGGCGGGTGTTTTCACCACCGTTGTGCTTCACCACCACTTTGTGTCTTGTTTTGGCCATTTATTTTACTTTCTACAGTGAATAATGTCGTCTACAAGTGCTAAACGTAAGCGTGTTGTGTTGAACATTGAACAGAAAGTGAATATTATAAGGAAAGTAATAATAGGACAATAATAGGCTCATTTATTCTTTATTATATTATATATCTATTCTTTATTATATTTATTAAATTATGTACATCCGAACATCCGACTATTCCAATCATCCGACCTACCTTCGGTCCCCCCAAGGTCGGATAATTAATACTTAGCTGTACTTGAAGAATCTTGGGTGTTTCTGATATATTTTTTTTGCAATATGGCATATACTTGCATCCTTTATGGGTGCAGCAAGAAAGTTGTGCCTTTCCAGAGAGCTTAGCACCCATTTTCGACCTATACGGCCACGATATATGTTTGGAGCGCTGGGGAGAGGCGGGCGATGTGAAGCAGATTGTCTCGCTGCGCGCCTCTCGCCCGTCTCTCCCCGGCGCTCTACACATATATCGTGGCCGAATAGGTCGGAAATGGTTGCTAAGCTCTCTGGAAAGGCACAACTTTCTTGCTGCACCCATAAAGGATGCAAGTATATGCCATATCGCAATTTTTTTTTATCAGAAACACCCAAAATGCTTCAAGTACTATATTTTTTTCTGAGTTTACGTGTATTTGTATCAGGGCCGGGCTGGGAGGCTTCCTGCCGTGATGTCACCGAGCCGTGGTCCTTCGTCTGCTGGTTGTCAGTTGTGTTTTGAGAGCTCGGGGAATTTACAGATTTTGAATGCGGATCATTTAAAAACGGGTGACTGGATGCAAAAAGTGACAACATATTGTTGATATACTCGATAATGGCTATATTTTTACTGCATTAAATCATGAATTATGAAATGGTCTGGACAATTACTTTAAGGTAAGTAATGAGCTATACAGGTTTATGAAGTATTCTCTTTTGTATACTTCATATAAGAGGGTATGGCTCATTTAACCCGTTTGAGCCCCGCCAAAAATGTATAATTTTGTAACGCCCAGACCCAGAGTTTTGAGTCGTCCTGTCAGCTGACGGCTCAGAGCTGTCAGCGGGACTGTACGGGTTAATGAAGCTATGAAGTCCATTCTGTACGTGTCACTTGAAAGGTCGATACTCAATAGTTAGATTATTATTGCCTCAGATATTTGTTATCTTGATGAGCATTTGCTTCTGAGCTTTCAGGTATCTGAATGCTTCAGCAATAATCAAGTGAATAGAATATTTCATAATAATGATTGCTTACTTTTCAGGTAATTGAAGCTGCAAAGACAGCCAATGCCCATGAGTTCATCAAGGGCTTCCCTGATGGTTACGACACAGTGGTGGGAGAGCGAGGGGTGACTGTGTCAGGCGGCCAGAAACAGCGCATTGCCATTGCACGAGCACTCCTCAAGAACCCCAGGATATTGGTGCTGGATGAAGCTACCAGGTCAGTCATATCTTTTATTATTTGCCTGTTTATTTATTCACTATATTTTGCAGAATGTAGAACACATGTGAGAAAAAGAAGTGCTTAGTTCAGTGTAACAAAAGAGAATATGACACAGAAAAAACAATTTAGGAGATACAGAAATAGTGCTGAACATTGAAACACTGGAATACTTTTTATTGTGTCCTTTCTTTGAGAGGATCCAAAGCCAGCCTCCAAAAAGTGTCCAGCCTCTTTTTCTCTTTCTCATTGCAGGTCTTTTCTTTCAACTTCTTCCATGAATATTGATGATGACATTTCATGAAAGAATCATTAGACTGAGAGAAAATGTATAACAAAAATTCAACCGACATTAACCCCTTGATACCCAGAACGTAATTTTCATTGTAATATAGCCACCATTCGACGATTTTAATGAACATATGCAATATTATAAAGATATGAACTGTTTAAAATCCTTGTCCATTAGCTAATTTGGTTTATTTAGTTACTTTTTCGTAGTTTTATGGCTAATAACAGATAATTTCATATAGCAAACGAAATATCAGGGTGTGAAGGGGTTAAGCAACTCTTCCATCTCAGTGCCTTGGATGCTGAGTCTGAGGCGGTGGTGCAGGCTGCCTTGGAAAGCTGCCTTGGGGGCCGCACAGTGCTGGTCATCGCCCACCGCCTCTCCACCATCCAGAACGCTGATGTTATTGCTGTGATGGCCCATGGGAAGCTAGCTGAGGTCAGTTGGGTTATATTGTCAACACCATATCAAATATTTAAGAAATGTAAAAAAAACCTCTTATTTTTGTACTTTATGTAAAATATCTTTATCACCTCAGGGTTTTCTTTTGAGTGAATCCATTTGGCTGTCTCCTGCAGATTGGTACACATGAAACGCTGAAGAAAGCTGGAGGAATCTATGCTGAGCTGATCCGCCAACAGCAGAGAGAAGAAAAAGTAAAGAAGACAACTTCCTGGGGGTTTTGATGAGATATCTGTTAGGAAGGTTGGTGTAAATACTTTCATGTTCCTCAGGCTTTATTATACATACTTAGTAATTACGTGATGTATTTGATTTTATGAATGAATAAATTATTTGCATTTCTGAATTATTTGTACTTAAACTCACGTTTTTTTGAGGTAAGTGGTTTGTGGAAGGAATTAGTACGTGTAAAAGAGGATGTAATTGTCAGATGCAGTCGAGAATGTTGAAGGAAACTCATGGCCAGAATAAGAAGATATAGAATCAAAAGTGCTCCTCAGAAGGGAGAAAAGTTCAGAGACAATGATGGATGTCTGAACTATGTCTGCCTGAGTATGGTCAGAAGGGCACTTAGGTGTTGGTTGGCCAAGAATGAGGGCTATTTCCAGGGCCCGGGAGAGGGAGGGGGGAGCTGGTATCTCAGCACCATGCCCCGGCCTGAAAGGGGCCACCACAGTCCGCCGGGCATGATGTGTGTAATGATATAATTAATTATTTGATAGAAAAAAAAGTTTTGAAAAGTTAGGTTATGTTAGTTATGTATTAAGGAGAGTAAATTAAGTTTGTAAAGTTAACAAGTTAAGTTAAAAACACTAATGATTAACAAGACAAATATAAAAACAAATCAGGAGTTTTTCAGTTCCAAAATGTCCTATCTATGAAAAAATATGCCTTCGTATTGACTATAAGTGGCAAAATTAAAAAATGTTCATGGTGGACTAACAGCGACCCCCCACCCCCGAACCCCCTGCTGTATTGGCTCGCTGCCCTCGCCTGTTGATTTTTAGGGGCTCAGAATCACTTACAGCACCAGGGCCCAGAAAGCCAATGGTGTCTACCTGGCCCTGGTTATCCCTCAGGTCAAGGGGTTAAGTAAGGTGGCTCAGGTCAACAGCCACTCAAAATCATATATTGCATCATCCAAAGCTTCATAATACTCCGTGTTTTAGGTGTGAGTAAATGGTTCCATTGAAGGGCGTGGGTGGGTGGATGAATGAGTGAGTGATTGAGGGCATGGGTCGGTAGGTGGGCAAATACTTGAGTGAGGGTGTGGATGGGGGTGTCACTGGCCGATTGAGTAAGTGAGTAAGAGCGTGGATGGGTGAGTGAATATGAGAAAGAGAAAGAGCGTGGGTGGATAGCAGAGCTGGGCGGAGCGCAAACGAAAGCGCAAATGCGCAAAAGCGCAATTTGCGCTCCATATAAAATATTTGCGCTTTGCGCTATGCGCAAAATGCCGAAAATTTGCGCTAATGGAGTTTGCGCTCTCGATATTTTATAAATCCTCAAATGCGCAAACTTAGCAGAAAAACTTTGCCGAGAAACTCAAATGACGTAAAATCAAAAAATTAAAATATACGTCAAATATAGCATTTATATTTAAGTTTACTTTTTATTTAAAAAACGCTGCAGAAAAGAGCAAGCTCATGCCACGGTCGGTAGAGCGGCTGTTCAGCATGGGCTCAGACTTCATGAAGCCGAAGCGATCGAGTCTGACGGCCAAGAACTTCGAGAAGCTGGTGTTCCTCAAGGGTAACATGAACCTCCTCAAGGGTCGGTGGGAGCTGGAGGACATTGACGAGGAGGACTAATATTAGTATTGTGTATTTTCATTTTTCAACTATTTTGTGTTGTTTTGACAGTATTATCTTATTTTTTATATAAACTTGTGTTCAATAAATGCTTCAAATACTGTAAACATTCAATCCTTTAATCATGTATACACTTTATATTAATTTAACATAGAATTTTTCAGCTTGCAACTAAAAAATGAGGTTTGCGCTTTAACTTTTATGTTTGCGCTTAATTTTTTTTTATTTGCGGTCTTTTTTTTTTTTTGCGCTAGAAAATTGCGCTTTTGCACTTGCGCTCCGCCTTTTTTCGAGAATTTTGCGCTTTTGCACTTTGCGGACTCGATCGCAAAAATTTGCGCTTTGCGGACTAAGTTGCGCGCCCAGCTCTGGTGGATAGATGGGTGGGTGAATGAGTACGTGAGGGCGTGAATGGATCATTGGATGGGCAGGTGAATGAGTGAGTTTGAGGGCGTTGGTGGGTGAATAAGTGAGTGAGTGAGGGCGTGGGTGGATCATTGGATGGGCAGGTGAATGAGTGAGTTTGAGGGCGTTGGTGGGTGAATAAGTGAGTGAGTGAGGACGTGGGTGGATGAATAAATCAGTGAGGACGTGGGTGGATGAATAAATCAGTGAGGACGTGGGTGGATGAATAAATCAGTGAGGACGTGGGTGGATGAATAAATCAGTGAGGACGTGGGTGGATGAATAAATCAGTGAGGACGTGGGTGGATGAATAAATCAGTGAGGACGTGGGTGGATGAATAAATCAGTGAGGACGTGGGTGGATGAATAAATCAGTGAGGACGTGGGTGGATGAATAAATCAGTGAGGACGTGGGTGGATGGATGAATGAGTGAGTGAGTGAGTGAGTGAGGGCGTAGGTGAGTGGATGGGTGTCACTGGGTGATTGAATGAGTGTGTAAGGGGGTGCATGGGTGGGTGAATAGGTGAGAAAAGGCCTTGGTGGGTGGATGAATGAATGAGTGAGTGATAGCTTGGGTGGGTGAAAAAGTAAAGTGAGTGTGTGGGTGGGTGGGCGAATGAATGAGACGTGAAATGGTGAGTGAGAGTTTGGGTGGATGGGTGAGTAAATGAGTGAGTGAGGGCGTTGGTGGGTAGTTGAGTGAGTAGGTGGGTGACTTGAGTGCAGTGGCGTAGCCAGGTATCTATCAATAGGGGGGCACCTGGGGGGGCACTAGGCAAACGGAGCGCAGGGGCATTCTGTTGCTCCTGGCCAGTAGGGGGGGGGCACCGGATTTTCATGGGGAGGCACATGCCCCCCCCCCCCCGTAGCTACGTCACTGCACACACACACACACAAACGCACAAACAGACAAAATTAAATCAAACTTCCGACTGGGGAGTTTGATTTAATCTTCTTATATTTCTATCTCCAAAATAAAGAACATTACCAAACTGAACATGATATATATATATTTTTTTTTCTTTTTCTCTCTCTCTCTCTCTCTCTCTCTCTCTCTCTCTCTCTCTCTCTCTCTCTCTCTCTCTCTCTCTCTCTCTCTCTCTCTCTCTCTCTCTCTCACATACATCTCAGAGACACTTCAAAACAATTGAAGCAGTTAATTAATGAAGTGATTGTGATCATAATTATTGCAACAATCAAGGTATAGATATATCTGGCACGTTTTCTGTCATCAAATAGAACCTTAAAGCTCACGATAGACAAGTTAAGCAAGTCACAGTACAAGAATCAAGGAGAAAACTTAAATGAAATAAAATGTCGAGGCTTTGCGAGTCGTTTGGTACTTGCCTCGTGAACTTCAGCGGGAGGAGGCTGAAGACTTGGCGGCGCCGGTGTGCAGGACGAGTGGTCTGCAGCTTACTCTTATATGTTTATTGTGTAACGCATTTAAAGGATTCGCGCATCAAACTATAGTGTTACCGTTTGTGTTGTGGTATGTTAAGGTACCATGGCTGCCTGCAAGCTTTGGGCAGGCCAGGTGAAGGCAGGAAGCAGGCCGGAAGCAAGGTGCAGAAGGCCCACTGAGCTGCTTGTTGCCGTGAGTAGCCAGCCACCTTGTGTCATCATGTTTTCCTTGTGATATTTCTTTCATTCATCGTGTGTGTAGGACTGAGTGAGGTTATTTATATGTTTGTTCATGGCACTTTGTACGGTATATGGAGAACCACGATATGATGAAGGAAAGGCTATGAAGTTACTGAGTTAGTGACTTTCTTGATGCCATAACCACTCCTCTCTCTCGTTTCTTGAGGCTTAACCCCCCAATCCTCCGCCTCATCCCCTCTCTCCCCTCCCCTCCTCGATGACGGCGTCTCTTACTTTACAGTTTGAGATATTTAGGCGGTATAAAAATAATAAAACCACCTATGAATATGACTCAGTAAATAGGAAGTTAACCCATATATGCCTGACTTCCTATATACTGTATAATAGTCCACCCATCAACTTATTCATTAAAGAAAAAGTTGCAATAGGAAACTAATTTGGTTTGGTTGGTTGGATATGAAGTGGACTCACTTATCACAAAAAGAAAGTTAAGGATTTGAGATGTGGCGTATAACTGCAACCACCAACCATTCAAGTTAATAACAAGAATTCTGACGCTTAATTAACGAGTAATTATCCCGTAGTGTACCTGCACCATATGGCTCCAATAATAAGTATAAATTTTAGATTAACAATATTGGTTAATTTTTCTTAATATGTTACCAATTTATCTAGTTATTCAAATGAGGGACACCGCCCTGAAATGGTGGGGCACCCGGGGGGGCACCACCCTTAAATGGGGGGGCACGCCCCCCCCCCAGGCCCCCCCCGCAGTTCCGCCACTGGAGCCATTATTACTTATGACTAGAAAACCGCGTCCTGTGACGAGATTGTGGTGATTGTTAATGATAAGATAGTGGCGTTGGGGGACCTGAATGCACATGTTGGCACCCAGCATGGCATTGGCTTCTGGTGGTAGTGTCAGAGAGTCTTGTAACGTCAAGGATAGGGCCGTGAATGGCCCCGGTGTCGCGGTACAGTGTTGATGAACATGTGCAATCCTAACGCGGGGTCGTGGCGAAGTTCCTCAAACACAAGGACGGAATACTTGGTGGTGACGTTTCATTCAGGCAAGGAAGTGTTTGGATACCGAGATTGATTTATGTGGTTAAAATGAGTTATACTTCTTATATAAAGGTAATATACGTAAATGCATAAAAACTTGAAAAAAAATGGTTTCGTTCGTCATAGTGAAATGGCCATAATGATGAACCTTCACACACACACACACACACACACAACACACACACAATGCTGCCGTAAAAGGAAAAAAAAAAGATAGACATGGTATTGCCCTGCGTGCCTGCCTCAAATAGTCCCCTACAGCGCCTGTCAAGGCTGTCCTTCAAGTCCTGTAGAGCGCGCCCTTCCGAGGGTCGGGGTCCAGGAGCATGGCGACCACGTGGGACTCGTCGGCCTCTGTCTGGGCATTGTCCTTGAGCCACTGTTCCACCCGATCATGTGTTTTCCTCCACTGCATCCACTCCGCTGCCAATGCGTCCCGCTCCTCGCACTCCGGGGCGGGCACCACCACCTCGGTGCCCACGCTGCGGCGCCGCGTCTGCTTCACCCGCAACACGCGCGTCTGGGGAAGGCCGAGGGGCGTCAAGGCTTGGCCACAGAAAGGTGAGGGAGCCTCCACTGCCAATGGACTGTTAGTTATGCAGTGCAAAAAGGAAGTTATATATATATATATATATATATATATATATATATATATATATATATATATATATATATATATATATATATATATATATATATATATATATATATATATATATATATATATATATTATAGTGTGTGTGTGTGTGTGTGTGAAATATGCATTCCATGAGGCATAAGGATTGGAATGTTGAAAGGAACCACACACACACACACATACACACACACTCAGTGGCGTACCGAGGGGGGGGGGGGCATGGCCCCCCCTTTTGCAAGGAATAAATAATTCGAAATATATAATTTTATATATATATGTATTGTATATATATATATATATATATATATATATATATATATATATATAATATATATATATATAATATATATATATATATATATAATATATATTGCTCCCCGCCTTTTCAATTTTCTGGGTACGCCACTGGTCCCGCTAATACGGTGCCACAAACCACTGCTTTCTCACTAATCATCGATTTATTAAGGAAATTTTATAGAATGGACCCCCCCTTATCAAGACCGATGTATTCGAATATCAAAGCTAATATAATGTCAGATTGGCGATAACGCTTGGCTAATGCCTGGCTGTGGGAATGTCTTGCTGCCCGATGTAAACAACCCTTATTTCACTCTTTATCCCCTGACTCTACAGACCTACTGTGGCTTGTATAGACAATGATACACACGTACTTACTCTTGCTGGCCACCTAACATCGATCGATGGTCACCGTGATGTAAGGCAGAAAGGGAAGAAATAAGGCCTCATAACAAGGTTGGCTGGCTAACCCAAACACGAACTTGGGACTGTGAAACACGCATGATAACATAATTATGGAAAAAATACTACAAGCATATTAGTTTAATCATCTAACATAAATATTGCCTTAAACCCATGAATAAAAAAAATTAAAAAAATTGCGGAAAACTAGCGTTGACTTGACAGACGTTGACAACCAGGCTTCATACAAATAGCCTATTAACACACTTCACTAAGTAAATTATCTATATGGAAATATCAGACATGAACCAGACAAACACAAAAAGCCTCACAAACCTGAAACTGGCGGGATAATTATCAAAATATGCGGAGTATATTCTTCACATTTGTATAGAGTTTTTAAATATCGCATTAGGAATGGGGAAACTGATGTCAAAAATCATGGTATGAAATGCCGATTCTAAAAAGGTTATCAAATGCAAAATTGAAGCACTAATAAAAATGTGTGTTCTGAAATGGTTTAAGGCCACGTAAGAAAGTGATGACGTCACAGGGACAACAACTAGAGTATTTTCTGCTATACAGATATCATGACAGCATAAGTAACGGCTTAATTGAATGAAAAAACCCTCCAATAAATAAAGAACCTTCATAAGAGCTCCGCAAATCATAGTTCAAAGGGCAAGTGAATAAAATAAAATGTGATTGTTTCATGGTCCCGTTAATACGGTCCCACAAACCACTGGTTTCTCACTAATTATCGATTTATTAAGGAAATATTATAGAGTATAATAGCGTATTTTCGCGACCTCTCTGGCCCGGTCTGGACTGGGCTAGTCCCGGGCGGTCACTGTTTTTGCGAGGCAGTCTAGAACGGTTCAGCCCAGTCCAGTCCGGTCCGACCCATATAGGAGGACCACCTTGGACCAGTGTGGGGAGAACTGGCGCATGCGCACTACAGTCAGCGGGGAAGGCGACCAGGAGCTTCTCGTGCTGCTGATAAGACATGAAACACCATGATGGCCGACCATAAGACTAAAGTATCACAGGCGTGGTAGTCGTAAAGTCTTCAGCACAGGTTAAAAGGCGGACGACAAAAAGGATATTGACAAGATGGACGCCTGCCGCCTCCACAGTTCAGTTCAGTACCGCCCACTCGATCCCCCAGCCAATAGGAACGACGAATGGGACGGGGCCAGTCTCGATGTATTTTCGCGACCATCAGTCCACCCTGACCCGGTCCGGACTGGACTGAACCAGGGCGGTGAACGTCACGAAAATGCGCTATAGGCTCCCCGTTATCAAGACCGATGAATTAGAATATCAAAGCCAATATTATAATGTCAGATTGGCGATAACGCTTGGCTAATGCCTGGCTGTGGGAATGTCTTGCTGCCCGATGTAAACAACCCTTATTTCACTCTTTATCCCCTGACTCTACAGACCTACTGTGGCTTGTATAGACAATGATACACACGTACTTACTCTTGCTGGCCACCTAACATCGATCGATGATCACCGTGATGTAAGACAGAAAGGGAAGAAATAAGGCCTCCTAACAAGGTTGGCTGGCTAACCCAAACTCGAACTTGGGACTGTGAAACACGCATGATAACATGGAAAAAATACTACAAGCATATTGGTTTAATCATCTAACATAAATATTGCCTTAAACCCATGAATTAAAAAAAATTAAAAAAATTGCGGAAAACTACCGTAGATAACAGTGAAGTCGCCAGTTCTACGTTTCTTTGTTATTTACAGACGTGTGGTGGCGTTAATACTTACATTTCTTCATCCATGATTTCAGGAAAGTTAGAAGGGGCTATCTGGAAAGTCTGTGTCATTTTGTGTCTTCATCTGTGTCATATTAGGGCTATAAATGAACAAATTACAAAAATAAAACCGAGTGGCGACCTCACTATACCTACTACAGTAAAGTCGCCAGCTAGTATTTTAACCCAACAGTTGAGTCGCCACTCTGGGGAATTCAGGGAAATTAGAGGTAAAGTAAAACAAGTCTCTATATATATTAGCTGCGGAAAATGCTTGGATATATAAAAATTCCTCTGCCAACGTGAAAATAAATTCTATTCAAGTTTGAAAGATCTGGCAAGTCTTGTGTCCTGTCGCCCGAAAAGCTATTGTTTACTGTCTGTCATCGCGCGAAGAAAAACGTGAGAAGCAAAATGCGCAAGAGTTATATTTGCAGATACAAAGCATAAAACAACGCTGAAACAGGGTAGATTATACAGTCATGATATAAACTACTGTGTAACATCTTCAGTGGCACATAAAAATCAGTAGTGATGCTATAGTTCGTAATATTTGGCGCCTGGCGACTTCACTGCAGGTGGCGACTTCACTGTTATCTACGGTAGCGACTTGACAGACGTTGACAACCAGGCTTCATACAAATAGCCTATTAACACGCTTCACTAAGTAAATGATATATATGGAAATATCAGACATGAACCAGACAAACACGAAAAGCCTCACAAACCTGAAACTGGCGGGATAATTATCAAAATATGCGGAGTAGGAAGGGGTTGCCACAACGCGTATATTTCTTCACATTTTGATCGAGTTTTTAAATATCGCATTAAGAATGGGGAAACGTATGTCAAAAATCATGGTATGAAATGAAGATTCTAAAAAGGTTATCAAATGCAAAATTGAAGCAGTAAAAAAAACGTGTGTTCTGAAATAGTTTAAGGCCACGTAAGAAAGTGATGACGTCACAGGGACAACAACTAGAGTACTTTCTGCTATACAGATATCATGACAGCGTAAGTAACGGCTTAATTGAATGAACAAACCCTCCAATAAATAAAGAAACGTCATAAGAGCTCCGCAAATCATAGTTCAAAGGGAAAGTGAATAAAATAAAATGTGATTGTTTCATGGTCCCGCTAATACGGTGCCACAAACCACTGTTTTCTCATTAATTATAGATTTATTAAGGAAATGTTATATAGAGTAGGCTCCCCGTTATCAAGACCGAGGAATTAGAATATCAAAGCCAATACTATAATGTCAGATTGGCGATAACCGTTGGCTAATGCCTGGCTGTGGGAATGTCTGGATGTCCGATGTAAACAACCCTTATTTCACTCTTTATCCCCTGACTCTACAGACCTACTGTGGCTTGCATAGACAATGATACACACGTACTTACTCTTGCTGGCTACCTAACATCGATGGTCACCGTGATGTAAGGCAGAAAGGGAAGAAATAAGGCCTCCTAACAAGGTTAATGGCTGGCTAACCCAAACCCGAACTTGGGACTGTGAAACACGCATGATAACATATGGAAAAAATACTACAAGCATATTGGTTAAATCATCTAACATAAATATTGCCTTAAACCCATGAATAATTTTGTTTTGTTTTTTTACGGAAAACTAGCGTTGACTTGACAGACGTTGACAACCAGCCTTCATACAAATAGCCTATTAGCACGCTTCACTAAGTACATTATCTATATGGAAATATCAGACATGAACCAGACAAACACGAAAAGCCTCATAAACCTGAAATTGGTGAGATAATTATCAAAATATGCAGAGTAGGAAGGGTTTGCCACAACGCGTATATTTCTTCATATTTTGATCGAGTTTTTAAATAGCACATTAAGAATGGGGAAACGTATACAAAAATCGTGGTATGAAATGCCGATTCTAAAAAGGTAATCAGATTCAAGATTGAAGCCGTAATAAAAGTTTTTTCTGAAATGGTTTAAAGCAGCGTAAGAAAGTGATGACGTCACAGGGACAACAACAAGGGTACTTTCTGCTATACAGATATCATGACAGCGTAAGTAACGGCTTAATTGAATGAACAAACCCTCCAATAAATAAAGAAACGTCATAAGAGCTCCGCAAATCATAGTTCAAAGTGCAAGTGAAGAAAATAAAATGTGATTGTTTTATGGTCCCGTTAATACGGTCCCACAAACCACTGTTTTCTCATTTATCATAGATTTATTAAGGAAATGTTATAGAGTAGACTCCCCCTTATCAAAACCGATGAATTAGAATACCAAAGCCAATATAATGTCAGATTGGCGATAACGCTTGGCTAATGCCTGGCTGTGGGAATGTCTGGATGCCCGATGTAAACAACCCTTATTTCACTCCTTATCCCCTGACTCTACAGACCTACTGTGGCTTGCATAGACAATGATACACACGTACTTACTCTTGCTGGCCACCTAACATCGATCGATGGTCACCGTGATGTAAGGCAGAAAGGGAAGAAATAAGGCCTCCTAACAAGGTTGGCTGGCTAACCCAAACACGAACTTGGGACTGTGAAACACGCATGATAACATATGGGAAAAATACTACAAGCATATTGGTTTAATCATGTAACATAAATATTGTCTTAAAACTATGAATAATAATTTTATTTTTTTGCGGAAAACTAGCGATATTTCATGGTCCCGTTCAGTGGCGTACCGGGGGGGGGGGGGGGGGGGGGAATGGGCCATACCCCTCCCCCTTTGCAAGATTAAATAATAAGAAATATATATTATTATTATATATATATATATATATATATATATATATATATTATATATATATATATATATATATATATATATATATATATATATATATAATATATATATATATATATATATATATATATATATATATATATATATTATTGGCCCCCCCCTTTTCAATTTTCTGGATACGCCACTGCACACACTATAACACTCTAATTTACTATAGGAGTAGCCGTGTGTCTGTCTGTCTGTCTGTCTGTTTTGGGTAGCCGAAACTGTAAGTTCAATTTTGATGAAAGTAGGCTAAAAAAAATCGCAAATAAATCGTAGGTGGTAAGCGGCTTGATCCCATGTCGATTGAATAATTTTAAAGGGGGGATTTGGGCTAAAAACACTTTTAAGCGTATTAGATTACAGTAAGAAACTGCGGTAACGTCTTGTCGCCTTTCACTATCTCCGTAGACTCATGGACTTACCGTCTGTGTGTGTGTGTGTGTACTGTGCATGCATGCATGTGTGTGTGTGTGCGGGTGTGTATGTGTGCGCGTGTGTGTGTGTGTATATGCGTGTGTATGTGTGAGTGTGTGCTTGGGGTCGATATTTTAATATACTCCACAAAGACCAACTATACGTCAGCCTGTCAAGGGTTGGCTGTGCTGTAGCCGTCGAAGTGTTGGCGCCACGTGGAATCACACGGAATGTGGTCTACCCCGAGACACTTTGACCAGTGACCAACGACAGCGACAACACGATTGGAGTTTGCACTCACATTGTTGTCTAATATATACTACTTCTACAAACATCAATACATGGGACCGAAGGGCCCACTTGTATAACACTTGTTATACACTATAACAAAAATGTTGTGTTCGCCTGAACGGCTCGGTGGGTTAGGGCGTCCGGCACCGTTATGTGTGGTCTGGCGTTCGATCGGGATGGAGGTGTGTGGTGTGTGTGGTCCCAGCATTACCCAAAGATCGGTAATAATGAGCTCCAAGCTCGCACCGGGAGGGTGAAACTGGCGATCGCGAGTCTGACTCGCGTGGACAAGACCATGGGTAAATGACACACACACACACACACACACACACACACTCCGTAGTGTAGGTACTCCGTAGTGTAGTGGTTAGCACGCTCGGCTCACAACCGAGAAGTCACGGATTCGATCCCCGGGCGGAGCGGAGAAAGATGGGCGGTCTCTTTAAAACCCAAACCCCTGTCCACCCAGCAGGGAATGGGTACCGGGAGTTAGCCGGGGGTTTGTGACCCGCCTCCCGGGGTGATGGTTTCGGCCAATACTAAGCACTAAGGATGAATGATAAAAAGACGGGGCCATACGAATGTAGCTGGCCCTGTAATAATACTAGATGAATACAACTAAATAAATACACACACACACACACACACACACACACACACACACACAACACACACACACACACACACACACCTTCTTGGGTTTATCAAATGTGATGCGGAAGTCGGCCTGGTCGGCGTGCAGGACAGGCTGGCTCCAGGTGATGACGTACGCGTCCTCAAACACCTTCTTCCTTCCCGGACGTTGCCTGTCGTAGGTGCAAAAGAAGAAAGAAAGATATATTAAGTAGTTAAAAAGAGCATACAGGATTATATCGTGAGCATAAATGACATTGGACTAGCGTGTCCTATCGCGAATATTAGGCATCACCCATCACACACAGCCTGCCTCTGTTGATACCTCTGTTGATGTTGCCTCTGTTGGTCTTAGGAGAAAAATGGAGGTCCGACTGGGCTGGTGACAACCTTGGATTTCGGCGATCGGTGTTCCTCAGGGCGGTGTGCTCACCTGTGTGTCATCTTGGCGCTTTGCAGGGACGAGGTGGTCAGGGACAGGCTGCTGGTTTCCGCGTCGTCGCGCACGCCACTCGACCCCTGCACGCGGCTGAAGGACGATGAGCCTCGCAGACCCAAGGCTTTCAACTTGGTCGCTGCTATTGCCACGGTAAATGAACTGAAAGCACGCATCATCTATTAGCATGCTTGTGACAGTTATCATGTAGCAGCATATTAATTATGTAATGTTTGTTCAAGCAAAAATAAGTGTATAGTGTATAGATTCCTCTTTTGATCATTTGTGTTGCATGCGGTGGTACATGTGCAATTAGATGAATTTACTAAACATAGACAAATGATTATAGAAAGGAGTCTGATTATAGCACCTTTCTTCATTGTGAGGGGCAAAAAACGTGATTTGCTAAATAAGTCCTTTGAAGTAGTGATGGAGCTTAGAAAAGACCTACATGCTGTTTTATGTAGTACTGATAGCTGTGGTATTTTGTATGTCATCATTTCCCATTCTTTCCTTAGTGTGTAGTGGTTAATGAGCGCAGCTTCCGAGGTCCGCGGTTTAAATCCCCAGCCAGACAGATAGGCTACTGTTTGGTCAGTTACGATTATATAGAGGGAGCGCCTATGCTTCAAGCTAAGAATGTACACACACATACGCACACACACACACTACAGCCTTAATGTAACTTACATTGCATTTCGTTGCGGGTTCGGGGCCGGGGTGGGGGAGGGCACCCTCAGCTCCCTCACGGCACCCAGCGTCACCACACTGCCCTCAGGCGAGGCCCCGCGCACCGCCTTCACCGCCTGCTGGTAGGCGCCCGAGCAGCCCTTCATTGCAGCTGTTCATACCATGACAAAAAGAAAAATATAAATGCTTACAGGCGACCATAGCATATTCTCGTATTTACTAAACATTTAACAGAGCACGAAAGGTTTCTACAGTATCCAGTATCACATCACCTTACCTCCTCCCATAACATACCTATTCTGAATGAATGTAGGGGAAGGTGGGGTAAGATGGACCACTTAACACAAAAAAGAGTCTGGAAAGCACATTTATTGAATTTTGGGAGTTTTCAAGGGTTGTGGTGATGCTTTGGGGTGTTATATGTAAAGTCCACACCCTGGTGACGGTTCTTACAGGAAATTAATGAAACACAAGACTTTACAAAATAAGTGTTTTTATTATACCAAAAATATTATCACGGAGTAAGATGGACCCCAGTGGTCCATCTTACCCCACAACTACAATATGAAGAAACAGTTCCTTATTGCTACATCCCACACACAAAAACCTCTTCCTCGTTGTCCCCTTACCCCTTAACTTCAATATGAAGAAACAGAATCTTACTCACACAACTCGCAGACAAAAACCTCTTCCTCATCATCCTCTATCCCTGCACATTCCTCATGTGCCCATCCCTTGCACATGGCGCAACAAACCCACCCTTCCCCTCTCACAAAATTACCAAATGTGTCATTGCAGTACAAGCACTTGGTTGAATCTCCATCCTCACCACTGTCGCTGTCATGAGCCCAGGATGCTTTCACTTGCTTTGCTTTGTTCTTTTGTGTAATTTTTTTCTTAGGTCTATTTTTTTCTGTCTTATTGCTTGTTTGTCTTTCTTTTTACATTCTCTCTCCTGGCGCTATTGTGCAAGAGCCAGTTCTTTTTCTTTTTTCTTATGAATTTCTGACTCTAACATTGTCTTGTAAGAGGATTCTGTCAAAACAAGAGCTCGCCCTTGGTACCTGGTTGTCTTCGTTCGTTAATTCAATGTTGGCCACCTTTGGCAAGGGAATTATGTCCTGGGGTGAACTACCTGGTTTGAACAGACTCCGAGCCACTTTCGGTATTACAAGTCTAGGAACCACGGGTGCATTTTCCGGCTCGGCAACTCCTTGCAGTTCAGCAGGTTCATCCACCATGGCTATGATTGGTGGGGCAACTGGGTCGTCCGGATCTTCCTTGCCCTCTTCACTGTTTAATGGAATATCCGTCGGGTGGGCAGGCAAAAAGTCAGTTTCGTCAAAAACCTGGCTATTCAATGGACAAATTCCGTTTTTCTCAAAGCCATGAATGGCTGTGTTTGGAACAGCAGCCTGTAGATAGGCCTCTCAGAACAATGCACTTAATTTGTAGATGGTCACCAGCCTGCCGGGATTGTTTCTGAGGAATGTTTCAACAGCCTTCACATAGTAGGCATTCAGTGGTTTCATGAAGGAAAACTCCAATGGCTGCATTCGGTGACTACAATGTGGTGGCAAAATGACAATCTTGACATGATTGTCCCTGGCAAAATTTATCACATCAAGATTCTTCACGTGGGTCATATGTCCATCCATAATCAATAATGCTGGATCGTCTTTTGATGGCTTGGTGTGGGCTAGCAAGTGCCGAAACCATTCGGTAAAAATGGGAAGCTGCATCCAGACTTTTTTTTTAACTCATCTCTTTTGTCTTAACAGCAGCTATTGCACCCTCCATTGCTGCCTCATTCCATTGTCCTCTGTTAGTTTTTCGCACATAAATCCGGGGCATCTATAGAGAAAGAGACAAAAAAATGTTAATGGTTTCTGAAATATTTAGTGTGAGGGAGGGGTAAGACGGAACACCATGGGTTCCGTCTTACCCCATAATAAAAAATTCTTTTTACAAACAGTTACCAAATATTCAAAGTTATGTATACCAATTTATGGCACATATTTGCCATGTACATACACATGGGCATATCCAACATACATAGCAAGTCATTAAAACTAATATTTCAATGAAAAAAATCCAACTTCTTACCGTGTTAAAATAACTTCAGCACCATACAAATAAACAAACTGCCCTCCTGAACGAACAGAGGCAACTGATGGAGGATGCCGTCAACACTGGCGTGTCTGTTTACCGACGCGAAGGACATCTCGATATCAATAACTAAACCTCACCCTTCCTGGTTGGTATTAGAGTGGGGGTTCCATCTTACCCCATGGGTCCGTCTTACCCCACCTTCCCCTACTACTCCCTTGGTGTGTTTGGTAAGGGATCTGAAACAACCTGCTTACCTGCACGCACGCGCCGGGGTACTATTTATGACCTAGGACACAGGCACGCACGTATGCACGCACGCTCTATCTTTCCAACCTCCTGACAAATCCAAATTATAACTTTCCTTGTGTTAGATTACTTGGCTGAATGTGTTTGCATTGCGCCTCCAGGGACTTGGGCTTAGCTATTTTTATCTTATAATAGCCCCAGCGATTATTCCCGGCGAGCAACCTGCTGCTACTGACCTTGACATTTTGGGTTTGCTCGCATGAGGAGATTACAGTAATATGCACGCACGAAGAATGTGTAATAACAAGGTGAAGACGTGTTCAAAGCAAAATATAATTATGTTATGTATTATGGCCTCGGTTTATGTATTAATACATGTAATGATACTCGCCCTATAAAGTGTTTGTATCACCTCATCGACAGACGACCACAGGAGGGTCAGGCAGAGGGTGTAGCGGATGGGGGATAGGTCGTCCATAACACTTAGCCACTTACCATAGCGAGGTTTTGGTGGCAGCGGAAGCGAACCGTCCTCTCCCGGTCCTGGAACATCTTTGCCGGCCGTCTTATGACCCTGCAGGGTTACCTTGTCGGACTTGGCAACAGGACGGCTTTTCTCCGTCACTGTTCCTCGAGGCTTAACCTGATCAGAACCTGACCCAGGCTTGTGTTTTCGCGGTTTCATGCCTGGCTTGTTCTTTTCCTTCCCTGTCTTCATCTCTGCCTCTGCCTTGCTTTGTGCACTGACCTTCGCTTTGGAAACTCGAGAAGAACTCTGAATTTGTTCTCCAGTCTCAAGTGTCTCATCCCGCTGACCCTTCGCTTCTTTCTGAATGATTTTTGTAGTGTCTCCATCAGTGGAGGGATCATTCAAGACGGCTTCAGAAGACACGTTCTTCTCTTGTTTGGGGGCGTGGCCAGAGTCACCCCAGCAGTCTGGGTCCGGGAGTGGATGATGGCGGGGACTGGGAGGCACGTACAGGTCAACACTACATTGGAGGAGATCAGTGACGGAGCCGCACCTCGAGCCTCCAGCCATGTCTGTCGTGGCCTCTTATGGCATTCAAACCCTTACCGTGCCCGTGCCCTCGATCACGACCTCTTCCCGCACCCTTTACCACACCTGCAGAAGGAGAGTGAAATCAATTGAATAATAATATGTCAGGCCAAAATGGTAGTTGTGGTTGTGTATAATTACTGTGGATGTAGAGGCTCGGTCAATAACTCTGATGGTGGAGGATAAGATAATCCGGCGTGATCCGCACGTCACTCACGAACCCTCCTGAGCCTGTGTGTGTCTGTGTCTGTGTCTGTGTCTGTGTGTGTGTGTGTGTGTGTGTGTGTGTGAGAGAGAGAGAGAGAGAGAGAGAGAGAGAGAGAGAGAGAGAGAGAGAGAGAGAGAGAGAGAGAGAGAGAGAGAGAGAGAGAGAGAGAGAGAGAGAGAGAGAGAGAGAGAGAGAGACATACAGACAGACAGACAGACAGACAGACAAAGGCAAACAGACAGACAGACAGACAGACACAGACAAAACAAATACAGACTCTACAAAAAAAGAAAAAGTAATAACACACACACACACACACACACACACACACACACACACACACACACACGCACACGCACACGCAAAAAAAAAGCGAGCTAGAAAAATAGACTGACAAATCCCGTGCTTTTGAATCTTTATGAAAATACATAAAAGGAAGATGATAGTAAAAAAAAAAAAAAAAAGAGGCATCACGCGATCATAATTCCCACGAGACGTTGGAACTGTCGAGGAATTGTAAATATCCCCAGACTCGTCCTTGTGTGGTGAAGGGCAGAGTCAAGGTGAATTACGGTGTTATATGCTGGTTACGAACACTGACATTAACCCCTTGAGGCCCAGAATGTAATTTCCATTGTAATTTAGCTACCATTAGACAAGTTTTAGTGAATATAAGCAATATTTTATAGATATGATCTGTTTAGTATCTTTGTCCACTAGCTTATTTGGTTTATTTAGTTAGTTTTCATAATTATATGGCTAACAACAGATTATTTTATACATCATAGGAAAGATCTGGGCTTGAAAGGGTTAAAAGTAAGACGAAATAGAGCAACACTAAGAGCTTTTTCTTATAGGAAGTATCTATCAATCTTTAGGGAAGGAAAAGTGGAGGCGATGAGAGTGATGTAAGCAAAGTGACGGGAATGAATCAGGGAGGAAGGGAAGGGGAGGTAATGAGGTGGAATTTGAAGGTGGTAGAGAGGACCAAAGAATGTAGCATGTAAACAACAGAAAAACAGTAGAGTGGAGTGGAGTAGAATGGAGTAGAATGGAGTAGAATGGAGTAGAATGGAGTAGAACAGTAATGTAGAGGCGAGTGGGGCGGCCTCCTTGTGCAACCCCCAAAATTCATGTTGGCTTCTTGGTCTTAAATCATTATCATATGGCAAGGAAAGGTGAGGACAGGTGAGGTCGATGCAAACATTACGATGTCTTCTGAGACAAGTTAACCAGAGTTGACGAAATAACAATGGATGTCGCACACACACACACACACACACACACACACACACACACACTCTGGGGATTCCCGTGGTGTAGAGGAAGCACGCTCGGTTCACAACTGAGAAGTCCCGGGTTCGATCCCCGGGCGGAGCGGAAACAGATGGGTTGTTTCCTTAAAACCCGAGCCCCTGTCCACCCAGCAGTGAATGGGTACCGGGTGTTAGCCGGGGTTTGTGACCTGCTCTCCGGGGTGCTGGCTTCGGCCAACACAAAGCACTAAGGATGAATGATAAAAATGTTGATATGGAGACGGGGCCACACGAGCATTGCTCTGGCCTTGTAAAATACAACTATATGAATACACACACACACACACACACACTCTAGACAAAATAAATAGCTAGAAAAAAAGACTGACAAATCCCGTGTTTTTGAATCTCATAAATGGAAGATGAAAGAAGAAAAAAAATAGAAAAAAAAATGATGCATCACGCGATCACTAATATTCACGAGATGTTGGAACTGTCGAGGAATTGTAAATGTTATTGCCTGTGTGGGTTAGGGGTAACATTTTCGCGCGCCACTTTTTGATCATGGGTTCAAAGTTTGCTCAAGCCCCTTTTGATTCCAGGTCCGTGGTATTTTCCTCGATGATAATGCGCGACTAATGATACGACTAATAATGAGTTAAAAGAAAACAAAGAATAGTAATGATTTAAACTAGAGGTGAAAAGCCAACTTGTTTACACTTATACGTAGATATCGTCCTTTAAAATCAGTGACAGTGACACGCTGACAGCGCCTCACGCGAAGGCTGCTAATCAAACACAAACACTAACACTAGATATTTTCACACTGGGACGTATCCTATAGCAACATAATCAGAAAAGTGTGCAGATTCAGGAACCGTGTTTAAAGATTTAATGTGATCAAAATTAGCCGAGCAATGAGGAGTTGAAGCCAAATAAGTGGGAGAAATTGTTTATGCACTATTTTATTTAACCCTCATTTTCGTATGTTTATGCTGACATTACAGTTACAAATGTATACAAATGCAATGCAGAATTTCCCCAGGAAGACGATGCTAGCCTCAGGTTTTCTTAATATCAAATATTAGTGTCAGGAAATCGGGTAAGAGTGAGGTGTGTGAAATCGTCGGTTTTGGATCTTTCACCCTACTAAGATGGCCGCCGGTCATCTCCGGCGGCGAAAACTGTAGACCCTGGACACCCACTCTATGCCTTTAACTCTGTGGCCGGGCCCTTGGGGATGAAGGACGGGGACACGGGTCAGGGTGAGCTGCCTGGCTGGCGGGACTCCCGTCTTGACCACGGAAATGACCCTCGCCGACCTTCTCCGAGGTCTGAAGACCACCACAAGGGAGGACACAGCGGTGCTCTTCTTCAGCCTCGGGGGAGGAAGGCTGCAGGACAGGGACAGGCCTTCACGGCACTGTTCTGCAATGGTAAGCAGACAAGTGTTGGCGGCGGCCAGCACCTGCAGGGCGGCCCTCCCCACCAGGAGGACGGCGAGGACAAGGCACACAGCCTGACACAGGAGGGTCAAGGCCACGACACCGGCTGTGACGCGGCGCCCCTGCGCATCCTTTCCTCTTTCCCTCTTCCTTTCTTTTTGTCCTTGCTTTCACAGCTATGTCTTTGTCATAATGATGCTGGTGTTATATCCTGCGACGAGAACATAACAGTACGGGTAATGGATATGAAACACAGGTACACCAGTCTCTTTAACATCTTATTTTTTCTTATTCTATCTTTTAACTGGAGCAGCGCAGTGTACTATAGACACACCTGTGTAAAGCCATTATAATTACAGGACTCGAACTGGGAAAAGGAGGTTATCAGACAACTACTTTAGCCATGCCACCACCATCTCTTTTTTACTGTATTCTTTTAGCTTGCACTGTTATGCATATGAAGTTTTTTTTTTTTTTTTTTTTATGGGTGATTTGTAGTGTTATTCTCGCTTCCGATGTTTTATTTTTTTTTCTTATTAATTTTCATGTTCTAATTTTCTTTCTTGCTAATTCAGACTCAGATTTACATGTTTGATATTTGTTTTATGTTAATTTGTATTGTACTCGTTTATCTTTTTTATTTTCCTATTTATACTATCTTTGCTTCTTATCAAATTTGTTCGACCCTTCCTCTCTTCATCTTCCTTTCCCATTATTATTTCCCCCCCTTCCCTCCTTTATTCATTCCTCCCTCCTCCTTCACCAGAATCTTCATCAGGTTTTTACTGTATTTCCTTCCATTAATATTCTTATATTATTTTCCCCTTTCCCCTTCTTTTCCATCCTTCTTGCCTCCTCCATTGCATCCTTCCTCCTGTCCTCCTTCCCTTTCTCTTCTCATTCACGCTTTCTCTCCCTTCCTCGCTTAATTTCCTTTTAATTCCTTTCCTTCTTTCCATCTTACTCTCTTTCCTTTTTCCTCCGTTACTCTATCACGGATACGTTACTCAATTTACTTTACCTTTCCATACCTCTTTCCGTATATCCCTTGCCTTCTTTCCCTCTTTAGGTCAGGTTAAGGTCGAGGTTTAGGTTGACCTTGAGGTCGAGGTCAACCTCGACCTAATCTAACCTAACCTAAACCTAAACCTAACCTAACCTCAACCTCAACCTCTCAGAGAGAGAGAGGAGAGAGTTAGAGGTAGAGGTCGAGTGAGGTTAGGTTAGGTTAGGTTAGGTTGAGGTTGAGGTTAGGCTAGGTTAGGTTGAGGTTAGATTAGGTTGAGGTCGAGGTCGAGGTTGACCTCGAGGTTGACTTCGAGGTCGAGGTTTAACTCGAGGTCGAGGTTGACCTCGAGGCTGACCTCGAGGTCGACCTCAACCTCGACTTAGATCTAACCTAGGGTACCTCTATAAAGAGGGTAACGCCATTCATAGGCCCTATGTTAAACGCTACTGGGCGCCATATTGGTGCCAAGGCCTCCTCGTTCACCCAAGACCCGGGGAAGTTCTCAAGGCATGACCCCGCAGTATATCATGGTATACATGTATAAAGGATAGACTGTTATCTTCGGAAATGTTTGTTCTATAAGATTATCACATAAAACATAGTAAAACACATTAAATAAAGGTCATTATGAGACTCTGAAGAAATATGATGAACTTAACATTCACTTAAAACTCGTAGTCATGTATAACTTTGTGGGACAGCTTATAAGATGGCAGATATCAATACAAGCAGAATTTAATTAGCTTTCCATTGACATATTTCGTTTTCTGATACATACAATAATACCATGCAAAC
>JACEEZ010007602.1:255000-265000 GCA_016584305.1 Chionoecetes opilio
AAAAAATTTTTAAATTTTTTTATTTTTTTTTTTTTTTTTTTTTTTTTTTTTTTTTTTTTTTTATTTTTTTTTTTTTATATTTTATATTATATTTTTAATATATATTTTTTATAAAATTATTTTATATATATATTTAAAATAAAAATTTTATATATATAAAATTTTATATTATTTTTTCTATAAAAATATATTATATTTATTTTATATACATATATTAATTATATATAAAATTCTTTTTTATATATATTAATATATTTATAAAATTTTATTATATATTCATATTTATTTTTTTTTTAATATATTATTTTAATATTTATATAATATATTTTCCCCCCTATTTATTTTTTTATTTTTTAATTTATTTTTTTATTTTTTATTTTTTTTTTGTTTTTATTTTTTTTTTATTTTTTTTTTTCTTTATCTTTTTTTTTAATTTTATATTTTTATATTTTTTTTTTTTTTGGTTGTTGTTGTTGTTGTTTTTTCTTTTTATTTTTTTATTTTTTATTTTTTTTTTTTTTTTTTTTTCCCCTATCTTTTTTTTTTTTTTGGGGGGGGAAAAGGGGGGGGCGGGGGGGGGGGGAAAAGGGGGGGGGGGGGGGGGGGAGGCGGGGGGGGAGGGGCGGGGGGGGGGAAATTTTGGTTTTTTGGTTCCTCTCTTTCCCCTCTCACTCCCTCTCTTTCCCTTTAATTTTCTCTCCCTTTCCGGGGGGGAGGGGGGAAGAGGAAGAGGAGCGAGAGAGGGGCGAGGGGAGAGAGAGGGAAGAGGAGAGAGAGACCCCCCCCCCGGTCGGAGAGAGAGAGGGGGAGGGAGCAATTTTTTTATTTAAACCCTTTAAATTTTTTCATGTATTTGTATGTATCAAAAAACAAATATGTCAATGGAAAGCTAATTAAATTTTTTTTGTATTGATATCTGCCTTTCTTAAAAGCTGTCCCCAAAGTTATACATGCGAGGGTTTTAAGTGAGTTTTAAAGTTCATCATTTTCTTCAGAGTCTCATAATCCCTTTTATTTAATGTTTTTTACAAATTTTTTTATGTATAATTTTTAAAGGAAAAAACATTTCCGAAAAAACCATTTTCCCTTTAAAACATTTTAAAACTTTGAATATACTGCGGGGTAAGGGCCTTGAAAATTTCCCCGGGTCTTGGTAAAAGAGGGGGGCCCTTTTTGGCACCAAATAGGCCCCCAAAGTACTTTTAAAACATGGGGCCAATTAATGGGGGGTTCCCCTTTTAAGGGTCCCCTACCCGGTCAAAAGGGAAGCTTCAAAAACCCATAGGGTTTATAGAATTTTTTTTTTGCTTAAAATTAAAATTGTTCTTTAAACCTGTAAAAAATTATTTGCAAAAAAACTCGTTTTTAAACACCCTGTATATATTTTAAATTATATATATATATATATATAATTTTAAAATAATTAAAATATATATAATATATATTATTATATATTAAATAAAAAATATAAATATATATAATAAAAAAATTTTTAATATATAAATATAATTTATTTTATTTTTTTTAAAATTATATCTATATTATTAAAATTTAATATATATATAATATATAAAATATATATTTATTTATTTATATAAAATATTTTAAATAATATTATATATTTTTTTTTAATTTTTTTATATATATATATATAAAAATATATATATTATTATATATAAAATTATTTTTATTTTTTTATTTTTTTATATATATTATTTTATTTTATTTATTTAAAATTTATTTATTTATATATATATATAATTATATATATATTTTATACTTTATTTTTTCTTTATTTTTAAAAAGAGAGAGAGAGAGGAGGGGAGAGAGAGAGAGAGAGAGAGAGAGAGAGAGGGAGAGAGAGAGGGAGAGGAGGGGAAGAGGAGCGAGGGGAGAAATTATAAAATTTATTATATTATATATATATTATTTAATTATATTTTATATATAAATATATATTTTATTTATTATTTTAAAATTATATATATTTTATTTTATTAAATATATTTTTTTAAAATTATATTATATATTTTATATTTTTTATTATTTATTTTTTTATATATATTTTAAAAAAAATTTTGGGAGGGAGAGGAGGAGAGGGGAAGAGAGAGGAGCGAGAGGAGGGGAGAGGAGGGAGGAGAGAGGCGAGCAGGGAGGAAGGAGGGGGTTTTAAAAAAAGGTTTTTTTTCCCCCCCTCTAAATTCTTTTTCCCTTTCTCCTCTCTCTCTTTCAGGGGAAGAGAGGAGAGAGGAGAGAGAAAAGGAGAGAGCGCCGAGGAGGAGAGGCGAGAGAAGGGGAGCGAGAGGAGAAAAGGAGGGGAAAAGAAAAGAGGGGGAAAGAGAATGAAAAATTTTTTAAAAATTACTTCTTCTAAAATTATATATTTATTTTAAATTATATTATATTTTTAAAAAAGATATATTTTTTTTTTTTTTTTCTTCTTTTTTTTTATATATATATTGAGAGAGAGAGAGAGAGGGGAAGAAGGGAGAGAGAGAGAGGGGGAAAAGAGAGACAAAGAGAGAGAGAGGGGAGAGGGAGAGAGAGAGAGGGGAGAGGAGAGAGAGAGAGAGAGAGAGAGAGAGAGGGGAGAATTATAAATTTTTTTTGGTTACTCTCTCATATCTCTCACTCCCTTCTTTCACTTATAAAATCTCTCTCTCTCTTTTTTCAGGGGAAGAGAGAGAGAGAGAGAGAGAGAGAGAGAGAAAAGGGGAGAAGAAAGAGAGAGAGAGAAAAGGAGAGAGAGCGGGGGAGAGAGGGGGGAGAGGGGGGGGAGAGAGCAATTTTTTTTTTAAACCCTTAATGTTTCCCGGGATTTTGTTTATCAAAAAAGAAATATGTCAAGGGAAAAACAAATTTTTAAAATTTTTTCTCGGGTTTTTATATCTGCCATCTTATAACTGCCCCCACAAAGTTTAACAAAAAAACGAGTTTAAGGGGAATTTTAAAGTTAAATCATTTTTTTCAGATCTCATAATGACCTTTTTTTAAAATGTTTTTTACTATTTTTTTATGTGATTTCTTATAAAACAAACATTTCCGAAGAAAAAAGTCTACCTTTTTATACATGTAAACCATGATAAAATGGGGGGTCATCCCTTGAAATTTCCCCCGGGTCTTGGGTGAAGGGAGGGGGCCCTTTGGGCACCAATATGGCGCCCACAAATCGAGTTGTCGTACCCCATAAAAACAGGTACTCAAACTAACCAAACCAAAACCTCAACCTCTCAAGAGAAAAGAGGTAGAGGTAGAGGTGGGAGTGAGGTTGGTTAGGTTGGGGTTTTGGGGTTGAGGTTGGGTTTGGGTTTAAAGGTCGAGGTCGATTTTTTAACTCGAAGTAAAGGTTTTAAACCTCGAATTTAGGTTGAGGTCAGGTCAAGGTTTAAACTCAAATTAAAAGGTTGACCTCGAGGGGGTTCCCGAGGTTTTGACCTCAAAGGTCAAAGGTTTAGGTGACCTCGGGGTCGCCCTTTAAAAACCTCAACCTCGCCCTAACCAAAACCCTAAACCTCAACCTAAACCCAAACCAACCAACCTCAACCTAAACCCTCTCAAAAAGAGAGAGGGGTAGAGGTCGAGTGAAATTAGGTTGGGTTTTTAGGTTAGGTTGGAGGGGTTGGGGCTGGATTGGGGTTTTGAGGTTTGACCTCGAAGTAAAACCTCAACCTCGACCTAACCTAACCAAAACCCCTTCAACCTAACCCCCAAAACCCTCCAACTTAAACCTCTCAGAGAGAGAGAGGGGAGGAAAGGGGAGAGGGGTTTAGGGGTAGAGGTAAAAGTGGGGTTTTGGGTTTTAGGTTTAGTTGAGGTTGGGTTGGGGAGGTTGGGGGTAGGTTACTTTTAGGTTAGGTTGGGTTTAAAGTTGGGGGCCCGAGGTTGACCTCTAGGTCGGGGTCGTTTTTTTGGGCCCTCGAGGTCCCCCCCCACCAATAGCTTGTAACCCCCCCAGTAGCTTATACGCAAAACTCCGTTCCTGCTGAGGGTTTCCCCTGTACTTTGGGTTTTGACGAAAAACAACCTCCGAAAGGTTCAACTTTGGCCATAAAATAACAAAAAAAAGGGTTCTTTTTACAACACTGAGGCGCAAAAAAAAAAACAATCAAACAATCTTTCCAAACAAATAATTGGAAAATTTGTATAAACAAACTCTAATCCGCCCTTACGGGGATTTGGGGCGCGCCTCTGATGTCGCCCAAAAAAGGACTGTTTTTAGGGGGATTAGGATGGTTTCGTTTGGGCTCCCCCCCCTTTGAGACCCAAGAAAAAATTTTTCCTTTGGGAAATTTTTGGGGCCCCAAATTAGCCCAAAATTTTAGTTACTCAAAAAGAATTTTTAAGGAAAGGCCTTTTAAGTACCCTTTGCCCACTAGCAAATTTTAAATTTTTTTAAGCAAATTTTTTTCGTTTTTTATGGCTAAAAAACAAAAAAATTTATATTTTGAAAAGGGAAAGTCTGGGCGGAAGAGGTTAATACGCGAAGGCTAACAACGGGAAATGCCCAGAGGTGGAATGGGGCCTTTATGAACAACAACATAAAACTCGGGCAGTAGCATTTAGCAGTACTAGGTAGACTGTAAACTTTTAATCTTAGGTATACTCTGCTTATATACATACATTCAACCGTTTTTCCCCAAAAAGTAAGAGAGGTAAGGACATAAAATCGAATGTCCATCACACACACCCCCCCCGGCCCACACACACACACACACACACACCCACAAAAAATAACCACACACACACACACACACCCACACCCCACACTTATACACAACGGACACACCCCCAACACCCCCACCCCAAACCCCCCTCCCACACAAAACACACCACGCACTCCACACACACACACAACCAAAACCCCACACACACACAGAGACACCCACAAAAAACCACCCCACAGCTCGATATTGCAACATTTCCGCATCAGTCACGCAAGTTTTCTTTGATATTATTCTCTGATCCTTACAGCAACTTTAGAAGGGGCTTGGAAATGACTTTATGAACCCCCAAGTTTGAAATTTTCCCCTTGTCCCGTGGGAAAAGAAATTTCATTGAAAAACTGCTTTTGAAAATTTATTTCGATAGCAAAACCTGAGAAAAGGGAACCCTTCACCCCACCCCCCCAACCCCCCGGCCTTTGTTCATATTTCCCTTTCTTTGACCTTTTTAGCTGAAACCCAAAAAGACACAAAAGGAAAACCGCTTGGTGGGGTGGGCGGGACGGGTGTGGCGTGGCGTGCCGGCGTGTGGCGGACGTGTACGAGACAGGCGGGGAACGTGCACGCCTCGGCCCCACTAAACACGCCTACGCTGCTTTAACTTGCCCTGAATATTGACCAGCGAGGAGGTTGGGTCAAGGCTGGATTGTACGACGACCTTGGGTGGGCAGCTTACTTTCTTTCTTTCTCTTTTATGATGAGTATGCAATCATCAGCAGGGAATGAACCAGTAAAGTGTGATAATATTATGATACTATGATCGTTTGGAAGTAATAGCTGTTTAGTATCATATAAGCTGCGGGGAGGAATTCTCGTTTTGGGCATGGAATACTGTTTGATTATGAATGTGAGGTGTGTTTCGTGTCCTTCCGAGCTCTTCCTCCCCCCCCCCCCCCCCCCCCACCACCCACACACACACAAAACGTTCCAAGTCAGAAACCATGCACCTACCGCCTTGCCTCGATAAGTTCATTTCAAGGTCAAGTTCGCATTTATCTCAAATTAGTCAAAATAAAATTGCTACAACACACCCAGGCAGCCTACGAAGATCTACAACCTTGGAATTAAGATTTTTTTTTGTATCTCTTTTCTCATAATAGAAATCAATGATAAAGAGGAGAATGGTCGGTATTTGACGTAGTTATGTGCTTACTGCAAATTTAAATCAATATTGATAGGGAGATGATGATTTAGCACAAGCCAAGTTGCTACTCATGACAACAATACATGATCAAGCTTATCACACATTTCCACCCAGAGTTATGAGCTTAACGAGTCATTCCTTGAGGCGAAACCAGGCATTGAACCTCATGTTATGATAGTAAGGTTCGTGGCGTGCGCTTAGGACTCCCGCGGCAGGCTCTCTTTTAAACCCTTGTAATCCTTCATGAGCCCCTTCCACGCCACGCTCGGACAACTCAAGCTCCCCCTCCTCCTCCCAGCTCCAAAACCCACTTGATATCGTTACGGCTTCTTGCGTCTAAAATCACTGCTGGCAGGATGGATGTGGCTTCACCATCGCCCTTAGTAACAGTGGTCCAGATAGCATGATCCACTACGTCAGGAGAGGATCCTAGCTTGGAAAATGCTCCATCACTTGATTAAAAGTCCCATGTAACACTGCCAGTCTGCCACACACACTATAAACTGACCCAGACAGCACGATAGTCCCCTGCAGTAGTAGTGGTAGTAGTAGTTGTAGAATAATTAATAGTTGTTGTTGTTGTTGTTGTTGCTGCTGTTATCGTATCTGATCGTCTTGTTTTTTCTGCTGTGAGCTTGTTATACATCTAGCCAGAGTTATTTCTCGGTATTATAGGGACAAGTTTCACGTATGCACAAAAGTATGCACTCACGCTAGCACGCACTCACGCACGCAAGGCCAGTAAGCCCCACTCCGTGTTTAGGTGGCATGGTTTAGGAAGGAGTAATTGACAGGTGCATCACACATCAGACGTGTTTGTGCTGGTGAAAGGATGAAAGCTTCTGTTTGTTTGGGGATAATCCGCCGCGATGCTTGTGTGGGAGGAGGTGGAGGAGGAGACGGAGGGGGAGGTGGTACAGGGATGGGGAGGAGGTGGAGGAGGAGACGCAGGGGGAGGTGGAGGGTACGGGGATAGAGGAAGAGGAAGAGAAAAAGGAGATAAGTAGGGTGATGATGAAGTTCAAGTTCATCTAACTATTGTCAAATGAGGTGTATGCGCAAAGACAATGGACAACGACAATGAAAGCAAAGAAAGTGAGAATCAAGGATCATAACGAAGAATAAAAAAAGAGAAGGAAGAATCACAGGGTATGGATGAGAAGAGCGAGGAGGAGGAGGAGGAGGAAAAGAAAGAAACAGGGAGTAGGATAAGTTAAAGGAAAAAAGCAGAAGGGAATGGATATAAAGGATTAAGATATAAAGAAGGAAAAGGAGGAGGAGCAATCGAAAAGGAAAGAAAAGAAAGATGTGCATGAGGAAGAATAATTTTGAAGAACATAAGAACATAAGAAAATAAGGAAGCTACAAGAGGCCGCGAGGCCTACACGTGGTAGTTCCTGTACCCTGTACTATGAGATAACAGGAACCCTTTTGACTTATACTTCATCCTTGTTAACTAATAATGTGAGAACTCAACAGAAAAGCGAAAAGGCTCCTTCCCACCAACTCATCCGTTTGATGAACATACTTTTACTTACTGGCGGGAAAATTGTAAAGAGACAAACACTCTTATTAAATATAAGTGATATGGAAATTTGAAGAGAACACAGGGAAAGGAAATAATTGGACTGGTTTAGATAGGGGATATGCTAGGATAGTATTCCATGTCGTTACACTTAAAACATTTTTCGTCTTGTTTCAAGTTGAAAAAGCTTGCGGTGGTAAAAATATACAAGATTTGTACCTCACCTCTACGTAATCCTTTGCGATAATAACAAATAATAAACAGTGTAGAACTTGATTACGAAGTTACCTACACTACTGTATAGACTTTCATCACTAACATGAGAGCAGGACAAGAAATCAAGAAGGCACCTCCCCACCAGCACCTCCCTTTGCGATACTGCTGGCAGGAAAAGTAAGAACCTCGTATTCTGGACACAAGTGTAGATACGAACATGTTCATGGGACAGAGAGAAAGGAAATACTTGCACTAAACACGCGGTATGCTGCAACAAATGTGATTCGAGAAATAATTTCAATGTATTTATTAATTTATTTACTGATAAATTAAAACAGTAAACAAATAACACGTTTGAAATATTCGTTAATAAACTAAGAAGTGGAATAATCCCGTTCCTAAAAAGAAAATAAACAAACAAGAGTGTAGCAGCAGCAATGCGGCGCCTGGAGGTGGGGGGGGAGACAGTCGCAATGTTTAAGGATGGTACAGCTGCATAGCAAAGACTTAAGGATCATAACACAGGACATCCCTTTGTGCTTAGGGCGTGCATTAGCTTTGAGAAGGAGGGGGATTAAGGGGAAGTTGAGATAAAAGAAAGTAGGTGGACGAGGAAAAGAGGAAGGAGAAACAATAACGATAAAAATTATGATAATGATAATAGTAATGATGATGATAATAATAATGAAAATTATTATTATAATAATAATGAAAATATTAATGAAAATGACAATTATTACTACTTTGACCATAATTATGATAATTATAATAATATTTAAAATTGCAATACTGAAAATCAAACAAAAAATATGAAGAAGAAAAAGAAAATTATTATTACAACACTGATGATGATAATAATGATGATACTGATGATTATCTTGGTGGTGGTGGTGGTGGTGTTGTAATGGTGGAAGTGGTAATGGTGATGGTTGTGGTGAGGGGAAGGAGGAAGAGAAGGAAGGAGAAGAATGATCATACTTGTAGGTCACGGACGAGAGCAGAGAATGAGATGATGATGATGATGATGATGATGATGATGAGGAAGAGGAGGAGGAGGAGGAGGAGGAATAATAATAATAATAATAATAATAATAATAATAGAAGAAGAAGAAGAAGAGAAAAGCAGGATCACATAGGTAGAACAGATACCAGGAGACCCATTGGTTTACATAACGAGTGTATCTGCTTAACTACGTACACTATTATCAAACTACATAACAGGATAGCACAGAACAAGGCTCCTCCCCGTCCACCCCTCCCTCTGGCGACATACTGGAAAAGAGCACCATTCACTACCTAAAAGAGGATATGTATATAGAAATTATTGGTATATGGAGGAGGAGAAAGAGGAGAAGGAGCAGAAATATAAGGAAGAAGAAATAGAAGAATTGTACAAATAATAATGGTAGGAAGAACAACAACAACAGCAGCTGAAAGAAGAGAAGGAGGAGGAGGGGGAGGAGGAGGAGGAGGAGGAAATACAGAAGAATCGCGTGAGTCCTTTTTTTCTTGTAGTTTCTTGAGCGAAGTGGTGGTGGGGGAGGATGAGAAGGGTTAAAGAAGGGGAGGAAAGGAAAGACTAGGAGTAGGAAAGGTCAGGGGTCCTCTCTCTCTCTCTCTCTCTCTCTCTCTCTATGTTTTGTTACTCGGCACACTCTCGTCCCCAATATCCTCACCTAAGCAATTTATTACTTATTATCCTCTGCAAGGGTAACACTTTCTTTAACATTTTCTTTAGTATGTTTCTTTATCATTGTTTTTATTTTTATTTTGACGTCGCATTGTCTTTTGTTTTGTTAATGAGTTTTATCCTCATTCCATTTTATTCCATTCTATATTTCTATTATTTTATTTTATTTAGAGTTTTTACTGTTTTAAATTTTTTTAATGTTGACCTTAGCATGTTCTACGGAGGTTAGTCTTTCTCAAGCGTCTATTATTCATAACATGTACTTCCAATATCCATCTTACTTTCGTCTTTCCTGGTATTTTTTCTTTTCTCTCTCTCTCTCTCTCTCTGGCTATGTTATTATGTATTATAGCTTTCAGGTCCTATAAAAGCTTCGGCTTATTGGACCTGGCTTTATCACTATATGTAATATGTTCATATGTACAAAACTACATGGCCAAATAAATATATCAATATCAATATCTCTCTCTCTCTCTCTCTCTCTTCTCTCTCTCTCTCTCACATTAGTATTTGTTTACCTTTTTCTTTCACTCCAACATATTTCTTTTCTTTTTACATCTATGAATTTTCAAGTTTCTTTTCTTTCGTATATATTCATCATTCTTCCTTACAGAGATTCACATGTCTTTGTAACCGTAATAATTTTCTCTTTAATGAGCTTACTTTGCAACTCTTCCAAGGTCCTTTGTGATTTTTCTCCTTTC
>JACEEZ010007602.1:272500-275000 GCA_016584305.1 Chionoecetes opilio
TTGTGCAAACTTGGGCGCTGTACCAATTTTGTCTCGCGAGGCACGGTAGCAGCCCTCGAGAGTTTCTTAATCTTATTTTTCTGTATAATTATCTATAACCAAAGAAGCACTTTACAATTAAATACAAGTACTTAATATAATTATATTTATGTATACACCCTATTGAAATATTTTGTATGGATTTTAATTTACATAGTACATTACAATTTTAGCTCGGTTGAATTTCAATAACTTTTCGCTGCCAGAGAAATGGAATCGATGTATACATGTGACACCAACTCAGAATATTCGTAGATGAAATGACAGTTGGCAAAGTCAGCATAAGTGACATCACCTGTTTCACGTAGCATAAGGCAGCTCGCACACCGACGCAACCAATTGCATGAAGTCAGTTGCTTAAGACGCAACAACCATTGCATTGCGGCCGACACATTGGTCTCTTTAGAATCTCTCACACCGAGGCGACTGAAACTGCGGTTGCGTGCAGCTGTTCACCGCGCAGCTGACTATGCTGGTCGTGTGGCGATCAGTTGCAGGGCCAAAGCCACGCGGGAAGTATAGGAGTGTGTTTTACAAGTGGTTTACAAGGGCTAGAATTATAATATCTATTAGTAATACGTAATAATGATAATAAAATATTTATGATAATAATGAAAATGATAATAGTAATAATAATAACAATAGCAATAATAAATAGAGCACTCCGTGGGCGTATACGAGTATTTATAAGTGATGGCTGGGAAGGTCGGTGCCGCGAAGCAGGTATGAGGGGTAAACTCTGCGGTAATGTCTTGCCACATTTAACTAACACCTTATATTTTTATGCTATATTATTTTCATTATTACTCGTATTATTATTGTTATTTTTATAATTAGCATTATTAATTATTTTATTATTATCATTACTATTATCATTATTATTATTATTATTAATATTATTATTATTATTATTATTATTATTATTGTTATTATTATTAAGATTATCATAATCATTACTATTATTATCATAAGTATTATTATCTTATCACTACCATTATTGCTATTATCATCATAATGAGTATCATTATTATTATTACGATTATTTTTATTATTATTATTATTATTGTAAATAATATAATTATCATTATAATTATAATTTTTGTTATTTTTATTATAGTTATAGTTGTTGGAGACCGATTGTATGTGTATGAAAAAATTTCGTAACTTCTTGTGTTGACCCCCATACCCACCATGTACAAGGTATTGTTTTGGTGTTTTGGTGAAGCTAGCTGGTGAGAATGTAATATTATTTGCATTGCAATACGGCGTGTGAGTGGGAGAAGGTAGCCACGCTACATTATACCCACGTTTGCTCCATTATATCCCTAAGCCTCACTACATGGCCGTGCCGCCGCCACTGAAGGGAGGCAACACACTTCCACATTGATGTGTTGTGTTGATTCGAGGTAACATAATTTCATTGTATGAGCCATTGAGCCACCCTTATCAGACTTAAGGTTGATGAGCTGCATGATGCTCCCTAATTCTCCTGTATTGCTATTAGTGATGATTAGCCCGCCTGGGCGTCTTTGTAAGGGCTGGCGGGCCTTCAGGTTCATTGCCGCACACGCCAGTGCCTTCTGTGTAACTTTCGCTCCCCAAGATCAACCCAAACACGAACCAGGCGGTGAGTGTGACCTCGGCTTCTCGTTCTTTGTGCCTTTTATTAGCGACAATCAGGTCATCCAAGGCCTCTTTGTTCGCCTTGCTTACCTTCGACACTCAGTTCACCCAACTCCACAAAAGCCATCCAATGAAACCTTCCACCATATTTGGCAAATATCTCCCATGTGAATAGATATAACAATTGTTGCATCACCTCAAAAACAAGTATTTTCTCTTCAAAACCATAATTCCACACACGTACTGAGTTACCTAGTTTACTGGCCGCATCTCTGTATCCCATTCCATTGTATACCATACAAAAATTTACACACACACACACACACACACACACACACACACACACACACACACACACACACACACGCACGCACGCACGCACGCACGCACGCACGCACGCACGCACGCACGCACGCACGCACGCACGCACGCACGCACGCACGCACGCACGCACGCACGCACGCACGCACGCACGCACGCACGCACGCACGCACGCACGCACGCACGCACGCACGCACGCACGCACGCACGCACGCACGCACGCACGCACGCACGCACGCACGCACGCACGCACGCACGCACGCACGCACGCACGCACGCACGCACGCACGCACGCACGCACGCACGCACGCACGCACGCACGCACGCACGCACGCACGCACGCACGCAGCAGGCAGGCAGGCAGCACGCACGCACGCACGCACGCACGCACGCACGCACGCACGCACGCACGCACGCACGCACGCACGCACGCACGCACGCACGCACGCACGCACGCACGCACGCACGCACGCACGCACGCACGCACGCACGCACGCACGCACGCACGCACGCACGC
>JACEEZ010007602.1:282500-292500 GCA_016584305.1 Chionoecetes opilio
ATGAGTGAGTTTTAAGTGTAGCAACGCATGTGTGCCTTGTACGTACGCGTGAAGGTCCGTGCGTGTGTTACAGTAGTGGCGGACATGGGATGGGCGGCCTGCATCCCCTCCATATATGCGTGGCCACATAACATGTTAAGGAGAGGGTGGAGCAGGAACTGTTCCAAGCCTGCTGCTGCGCCACTCACATACCTATTCTTAACGAAAGATTTATGAAAACACATGACCTTTGCTGATTTAGTTTATTTTTGGATTTCCATTAAAAAAATGCATTGATATCATATGTATGTATGACAGGAGGTGCATGAGCTCACAAGTATAAGTGTGGCTCTGACTGAGTGTAGTCTCATGTACCATCAACAAATGACAGAAGCAAGAGTGTTAGAAAAGAAACATCGTCTGCCTGTTTTTACTGACGCGCAGGCCACGCCTGAATTACTCTGCTAAGTCTGCGACTCTGCTTAGCGCTGCTCAGTTGCTGTAGGGCGAAGGCGGCGAGAGTACGTCGAGGCGGAGGGTCTGGGAGCGTGTATGGAACGTCCTTATAGCGCCCAGAACGAACACATTTCTTTGAGAGTGGACACAGTGTGCTTCAGGGGCCAAGTTAACTTGTGAACCGACCATTCTTGATCGGTGAGAGGCGAGGCAACCGTCCACCTGAAGGTACGTAACAGTGAGTCTTAGGACGGGCATTGACCACACTGCTCATACCAGACACTTACCTCCATGTAATGTACAATATATATATATATATATATAAAATATATATATATATATATATATATATAATATATATATATATATATATATATATATATATATATATATATATATATATATATATATATATATATATATATATATATATATGTGTGTGTTTTGTGTGTGTGTGTTTATCGCATATCTATAATCTAAACTTACCGTTAGCTCTGCAAGAACTATAATGAGCACACAGTAGTAATTGTGTGTCCTTGAGGTCTGAGGAGAATCGCTATAATACCACACCACCCTATCATCTACCACAGTTACCGCTTCTGGTGAGCAAGACACTTATATCTTATTGCACCGCAATGTCCACCCCGTTACGTGGAACTAATAAACAGTGGAAGGACCTTCAGGGGAATGACGTTTGTCGCATGCCTTAAGACAGCACATTATTATGCTTATTATGGTTTGTTGTGTGGTGGTGATCAGCCATGCTGTCCCGTGAGACTTTTTGGGGCACTTGTGGCGGCAACTGTCTGATTCATGTAGACGCAGGAGTGGGGAGCCCGTCACCAGCCTGAAGAGGGAACGCAGGGGGAAGGGGGCGGAGGGCTGTCCTCAGCCTGAAAAAAGAACGCAAGAGGAACATCATCCTTAGACTGAAGAGGGAACGCAGAGGGAAAGGGGCGGAGGGTCATCCTTAGCCTGAAGAGGGAACGCAGGGGGAAGGGGGCGGAGGGTCATCCTTAGCCTGAAGAGGGAACGCAGGGGGAAGGGGGCGGAGGGTCCATCCTTAGCCTGAAGAGGGAACGCAGGGGGAAGGGGGCGGAGGGTCATCCTTAGCCTGAAGAGGGAACGCAGGGGGAAGGGGCGGAGGGTCATCCTTACCTGAAGAGGGAACGCAGGGGGAAGGGGGCGGAGGGTCATCCTTAGACTGAAGAGGGAACGCGAGGGGAAGGGAGTGAGGGTCATCCTTAACCTGAAGAGGGAACGCGAGGGGGAAGGGGAGGAGGGTCATCCTTAACCTGAAGAGGGAACGCGAGGGGGAAGGGGAGGAGGGTCATCCTTAGAGTGAAGAGGGAACGCGAGGGGAAGGGGGCGGAGGGTCATCCTTAGACTGAAGAGGGAACGCGAGGGGAAGGGAGTAGAGGGTCATCCTTAGACTAAAGAGGGAAAGCGAGGGGAAGGGAGTAGAGGGTCATCCTTAGCCTGAAGAGGGAACGCGAGGGGAAGGGAGTAGAGGGTCATCCTTAGACTGAAGAGGGAACGCGAGGGGAAGGGAGTAGAGGGTCATCCTTAGACTGAAGAGGGAACGCGAGGGGAAGGGAGTAGAGGGTCATCCTTAGCCTGAAGAGGGAACTCGAGGGGAAGGGAGTAGAGGGTCATCCTTAGACTGAAGAGGGAACGCGAGGGGAAGGGAGTAGAGGGTCATCCTTAGCCTGAAGAGGGAACGCAGGGGGAAGGGGGCGGAGGGTCATCCTTAGCCTGACTGGGGGGAAGGGGACGGTTGGGGTACATCCTTACCCTGATTATAGGAAGTGAAGGAGGGAGAGATGGTGGGAGGGGCAGCAGGTCATCCTTATTAGCCTGACCGGAGGGGCAAGGGAGGGGCCATCCTTAGCTTGACTGAGCTGAAAGAGGGACGATTTTCAGTCTGAATATAGAGGGATTAGACGGAGGAGGAGGAGAGGGGGGGGCAGTGGCCATCTATAGTTCGACTGGAAGGGAAGCCTGGGAAGGGGACATGATATTGTATTATGAGGGGTGCAGCTGGCCATAATGGGTGCAGCTGGCCATAGTCTGGCCTTGAGGGTGTGTGGTGAGCCATCCTGGCCATCCTGGCTGCATGAGGGAAGAAAGGATTGGTGATCCCTCCTCAGCCTAGTCCGGGTTTTGGTTCAGGCTGAATTATATCAATCTCGCAAATAAAGTTAAAGTATTGTGCAAGATTTGGAATTTGGAATGTGTCCAGAACGCGCACCATGATGTGAGGCAAGTCACATGCATGTTTTGCGGCTCCATCAGAGTAGGAGTTATAACCTTGACTCGTTAAATTAGTCAACCCATTCAAAGCAGCAATGTGATGGAGCGTTGTGGAGAGAAAAACAAATTGGAGAAAGTCAAAGGGCGTTACTGATCAAGGGAACACTATTTGACTTCATCTTATTTGTCGCTGAGTCAGCTATCAGGCAAATACTCGACACATTTGCAATTCTTTTCCAATTAAGTTCTCACTGACACAGTTTACGGACCAGCAGACAAGGGTGAACTCATGGCCGAGATGATGACATGAAAGGGCCACACACGCCTCGTAGGGAACGTGTACATGAGGAATCAGACGAATATCACTTAAGCTAATTTATATCTTATCAAGGCGGTAGTGAAGTTAGAGGTTTTTGTCAGGTAAATACTTGTAGCTATAGGTATAGGAGACAAAAGATGATCAAAAAGATAAATGGATGAAAAATTGCAAGTCATATATGATGGAAATTGGAAGTAGTCTTGAGGAATTGGGACGAATGAAAAGAGAGAAATTAAATAAGAAGATAGAGGAATGGGATACAAAACAGTGGAAGGAAGAAAAGGAGAAAAAATCAAGCCTGGTTATATATAGAGAATAAAAGAAACAAATAGGAGGAATGGAAAAAATGTATGATAATAATAGGTATGCATATCATCGATTTCAGAACTCCCTTACAAGGTCATTAGATTTAGGTTTTGTGGGAGTGACGTGCAGGCTGTGGAGGTCCTTCAAGGCAGTGGCGGAGGCGGGGAGTGGGAGGGACGGGGCGGGGCCGAGCACACCAAATGTTAAGTGGCGCTTGAGAGTTTTCTTTCATTAATTGTGTATTGTGTCACGGATTTATGAAGTATTACGAACTGATGATACATGGAATTGACTCGATGTAGAAAGCTGAGTGGCGGGGTGGGAAGGGGAAGGGCGGGGGGCAGGGTTGCTGTCGATAAAACGGTATAGCTATCCTTAGATTTTCATAAATGATCTCGCAACATTACGGTCTTCTGCGTTTTTTATGCGTCAACAGAAATACGTAGATCTCGCTCCCCGTGTTAACCTAGATTTGTGCCTGTGTTTGTCTTGTGTATTATTGCTTGTGTTAAAACTGCAGACCGCACGTACAGCCTCGGCACCTGTACACTTGTTTGCACTCTTCCCACTCCCATGCACGGACTCCCACTGAATCTTGACCGGCGCTGCTCTTGTTATAGAATCCACTCTGACATCACACCCCGTCCTACCTATAGTCTGGTTTTTTTTAACGAGGTGAAAAATCCTGACCCATTGCTGCTTACTGACTGATATTTGATGCCAGGAGAAGGGAATACTACGCTTCTTCTAAATTTCAGTTGTATTTTATCATAGTTAACAATATTATCAGGTAAACGTAGGCATGATTTTAAGCATGAGACCTTATGATAGAATGGAATTTTTGCCTCGTTAGAAAAAATAGACTATAGCGTTTGAGGATAAGGTTGAATGGGTATTATTATCATCATCGTTTTATTATTGTCATTATTATTTGTATTACCATCATTATTGTTATTATCATCATCATTATCACTTATCACACTAGCATAAATACAAAGCCAAGGTGAACCTGCCCATCATATGACGTGTACCTACCTGTTCGTCCCTCTCCCCATGAGGCTGTCACTTTCATACTTCAAGATCGAACAACTATTTTTTTCTTCCATACGTGAGTAGGCTTCCTATTGACCTCCGACGAACCTTGCATTGTGTTCTGTAAGTGCCTGGTAGTAAGCAAGGTCCGTGAGCGAGACAAAGTGGCTTGGGAGTTAGTGTCAACGCAGCTCTGTTAATTAACCCATCATGTAAAAACAGTAAATTAGAATTGCGTTACTCAGTTTAGCGTGTAGGATGAATGTTATGTCGCGTTGGAAAGTTAGCTAGTTGGTGAAGGAGTGCGTGGGTGTGGGGACTGTCTGAACACAAACCCATCATGTTAAAACAGTAAATTAGAATCACGTTACTCAGATTAGCGTGTAGGAATGAGTGTTGTGTCGCGTTGCAAAGTTGGCCAGTGGCTGAAGGAGTGCGTGGGTGCAGGGATTGACGGAACACAAAGGCGACGGTTGCCTTGGGAGGATTGGCTCTGCACAGTGAAGGTCATTGTCGAGGCGGAGGTGGGATTGTCGCAGCAAGGAGGGGGATTAAGGGGTTCTTCCCACACACTGGTTGAACGCGGCGACGGCACTCTTTCTTTCTGGAGCTGGAAAGAAGGACGAGTGACGCAATGGAGAATAACACTTTAGCGGACTGGTGAACACGACTCCATTGTGTTCTTGTATTCATGTCATTATTACTATTATTATTATTATTGTTATTGTTATTGTTATTACCATTATTAGCATCGTTATTACATATACCGTTATTCTTATAATCTCGTCTTATAATACCGGCTGCTTTTTATTCTTACCATGATCCTGTATATATATTTTTACCATGGTTTCTTAACGTATAATATTCCGTTACTGATGCAAAGAACCCAAAGTATAGGATGTTGGGTGGTACTACTTTTATTTTGTTCTCCCCCTGTGATATGTTTTACTACGTTATGTTAAAAGACGGTCAAGTAACCCTCGAGGTGGCTTGTCCATGATGTACTGACGTTCTGGTATTGGCTCACTGAGGATGCTTTTGGAAGTGGCTTGCGCTGTGACCCTGATACATGCTGTCGCTGACCCCGATACATGTATCAGCATCACGCTGATACATGCTGTGCGAAAAGTATCTCTAGACTCTTGTGATGTGTCTTGCTGTCATGGGTGCTGCATCAATCCCGCCTCTCACAGCACAGTTTGTTGTATTGGAAGCTGTAGTATTCCTATGTAGACTGAAGGGTTGGTAGACTTGTATACCGATGTACTTTTAACCTCTTCACGCCCGGATCTCTCCTTTGCTATATAAAATCGTCTGTTGTTAGCCATGAAATTAAGAAAAGTAACTAAATATACCAAATTAGCTAGTGGATTAGGATACTAAACAGGTCATATCTATAAAATATTGCTTGTGTTCATTAAAAATCATCTAAAGGTACCCAAATTACAATGGAAATTACGTTCTGGGTCTCAAGGGGTTAAGTCTGACGCCCACATGCGTGTTGTATGCCGATGTACTTTTGAGTCTGATGTCCACATGCGAGTATATATAACTTAGCAGGTTTTGCCGACCATAAGTTTGTTGCAAAACGCTGAAGTCACTAACTTAACTATGCGGTACTTTCTTAGTTTTTTTCCTGTTTTTTTTTTTACTATATAGGGGGACTGTCTCTGTCTTCGATTTATTAACAGAATAATCTGATATCCAGACGCGACCATTAAGTAGGCAAAAAGGAGACAAAGGAAGTGTGGGACGAAGGTAGACACTTACCAATAAACTGATCAAAAAGACAGCTCAAGGGCGTCTAGAACCGGTTTGATATAAAGTGAAAGATAAGCCAGGCAGAGGGCCACCCGCACGCATACCTGCACCAAGGCGGCGCGGCGGCGGCTGGCTTAGCGGAGGGGCAAGGTTAGGATGATATGCAGGGCAGGTGGTGCACATCCCTCCTTTTCCTGCCTCACAAAGACGTGTTTGGTTACTTTCTCATCTGTGCACACGAACACCCCTGTGGCACGTGACCCTCCCTTCACCGTGCCTCTCCCTTTCCTTCCTTCCTACCCTGCCATCCATTACATCCGTCCATCCATACATCTCTGTATTCTTGCTCGAGAGGAGGGGACTTTTAAAGGTCTGCTATCTCCACTCGTATAAACAAAGACTATATCGAGAGGGTGTTCTGTATCCCTCGGGCGTCCAGCTTTCTATATAGTAATGGGCTCCCTCGTCAGCCATTCTGTTGGCGCCATTCCAGCACCAGTCATGTTGGCCGGCCTGGTATTACTATCCTTCACCACGGCCGGGCCCTTCACCGGTGCCCTCATCGCTCCACATCCGTGCCTACCACCGCACTGCCCCTCACTCACGTCTGGACTCGTTAACCTGCAGGCAATATATATCAGTCTGCTGGTCGTCTTAATCAGGTCATGAAGAATGGAGGCGAAGAGCTATAGAATACTGATAAACACGAACACACTAGAAAGGGAAAATAGATAGTTAGATAGATATACGTATAGATAGATTGAAGGATAGATGGATAAGTTGGTATAGATATAGCTATATCAGTAACAACAACACGAAATAACAACCTTTGTAGTGGCGTGCATCGAAAACATCACCACTTCCTGTTGAACACATTACTCACTACACATACTCGCCTTCTACTGTAAACTTTTTTCGGGTGGTGTGCCTCAAGGTTCAGACCGTGGCAGAAGCGTAGGAAGAGCTAATCATGGACGCAGAAGGAGCGGATAATATGCGGAACTGTGGACCCTGGCGCGCTGAACGACCTTGCGCACCCCCAGCGGAAAGAGGCTCAGAGAGGAAGCGATATCAGGACAACGAGCTTCGATCCACGCGACTCAAGCTTCCTGAACTGTTCCTAGATAATGATAGGGACTGTGTAACCTTTGCCATTATTGTGAAGCCCCAACTACAGCGGCCTCAACAAAAGTGAAAGCGCCCCAGCTGTTCCGCGGGAGCCAGGCCGCTGCCGTGTCCATGGTGACCCTCGTGACGCCGGGCTGTGCTACCGTGCTCTTGTTTGTTGCTGTCGCTGCAGCGTGCCAAGGTTGTTCTTATTGTCTATAGTATTATGGCAGCCTGATGAGATTCTTTCTTCGTGTGTGTGTGTGTGTGTGTGTGTGTGTGTGTGTGTGTGTGTGTGTGTGTGTGTGTGTGTGTGTGTGTGTGTGTGTGTGTGTGTGTGTGTGTGTGTGTGTGTGTGTTCGCGGAGCAGTGTTTGAGGGAAGGTCATATATTTCTGTCGTCTGAATTGCGTGTATCCAGTTTACTGTCACACTCATGAATGAGTTGCTCGTACACCATCACCATCACCGCCTCCTCCTCCTTCAGGCCATTCCAAACATCGATAATGCTGCTTGGAACGCTGCTTTTTTTTTCACAACGCCTCTTAAACGTCTAGACATCATTATCTTTTATTCATATTTCCTTGCTCCTTCTGCTGTCCCTCATCCGCAAAGTATAGCCTGTCTCGTTACGCCTGACTAACTCATGATTAAATTTCTTATCCCCATATTATCGTTTTGTAGATAAATAAAGCTGCTCTGATGTGTGTATTGGACAGCTCTTTTATTATACTTGCTGTCATAATCGTCACCATTCATTCTTCATTTAAAAGTTAGTTAACGCGTGTGTGTGAATTGAGTTGAATTGCTTCTTCACTTGCAACATAAATTTAAACCAACTATCTAAACTAAACAACTAAATTACTATCCAATATATAGCTCACAAATACAAATATCTTCCTTATACCTAGACATTTTAGATATTTCGAAATATTTCAAAATATTCGAAGTGTGTGTGTGTGTGTGTGTGTGTGTGTGTGTGTGTGCGTGTGTGTGTGTGTGTGTGTGTGTGTGTGTGTGTGTGTGTGTGTGTGTGTGTGTGTGTGTGTGTGTGCGTGTGTGTGTGTGACTGTATGTATGTGTGTGTGTGTGTGTGTGTGTGTGTGTGTGTGTGTGTGTGTGTGTGTGTGTGTGTGTGTGTGTGTGTGTGTGTGTGCTACTATAATGTTTGTGTGTGTGTGTGTGTGTGTGTGTGTAAGTGCATTTCATGGAGATACAAGCAGTGCGTGTAAGCTGCCAGGCACACACGAGTGATGGTGGCGGGTGTGCAGGGAGTCCGCCAGGCTGACGCTGGATGAGGTCTGGGCGGAGCCGCCACGGACAAGATAAAACGCGCGATAAATTACCTGGGGAGGAGTTGTTAGGAAGCTTGTTGACCTTTTGTGGCAGCGGCGTGTGGGGCATCCGTGGCCCAGCGAGGCTTGGGAAGCGTGTAGCACCTCTCCCTGTGCCTCACGCGGGGCTCGCTGCCTCCTCAAAATTCCTCCATTGTAGTGTTCCTTGGGCGTAAGTAAGATATAAACGACAATATCATTGTGCTATATTTATTTGGATCTAAAAAAAGGTGATATTCTAAGGTAATACAAAGACTAATCACAATTTCAAAGGTTATAGTTTTTATATATACATGGATACAAATGGTGATCACAATAGACTGGTTTTGGTGTGCGTGGGGGCAGCATCCCAGCAACTGTGTGTGGCGCGTCAGGAGGCGTGGTGGTGAAGACGCCTCAGGGAACGTTTGCCCCGCACGAACCACGGTCAACCAGGACAGTTTGCGTGTTAGCGAAAGTACGCCTTGGGAACTGTGCCTCTTTCTCTCCTCTCAACCAGCACCGTAATGTTCCGTGTAGCGATATAATCTCCGTGGAGGCATCATTTACGCCAGACACGCCTCTTCTCCCCACACGCCTCTCCTCCCCACACGCCTTCACTCCCCACACGCCTCTCTTCCCCACACGCCTCTCCTCCCCACACACCTCCACTCCCCACACGCCTCCACTCCCTACACGCCTCCACTTCCCACACGCCTCTCCTCCCCACACGCCTCCACTCCCCACACGCCTCTCCTCCCCACACGCCTCTCCTCCCCACACGCCTCTCCTCCCCACACGCCTCCACTCCACACCACCCCCTCGTGATCCCATCGTCCTTCACCATTACCAGGACGCTCTTATCCTCTCCTGACTCTCTTAGACACACTTCCCTAGACCTCCACAGTATTAAGTACACATCAGCCCTTATAGTCGTAAAGCCCTTAGCCCACCACGCACATCCACGTAGCCACCCCCACTACCCCTCCAACCTATCATCCCTCATCGGCGCCCCACCACGAAGAGTTCCCACAACACACAAGTCTTACACCCCCTCCCCCCGCCACTACCCCAAACCCTTACCTCGCCCAACCCCATATCTTCATCGCAGGCAACACGAGAGCCTTCCATCACTGCGCCTCGCCCGCCGTTTTGCCGTGCACATTAGTTCGGAAAAAATAGGAAGAAAAAAAAACCGGATTATATAATGGATATGAAATAGCATCTTAAAAGCAGGTAGACTTTTATATTTTGTTTTTTTTGGAGAGTCGAGAAGACACACACACACACACACACACACACACACACACACACACACACACACACACACACACACACACACACACACTAATGTAGGTGTTGTGTTAGGTGATAATGAATGTGATTATGGTCACGATGATGGAGAGGGACGTTGTTATGGTAATGGTGTTAATGGGGGGAGGGTATATTTAGCGTTATGTTAATGGGGGACGCGG
>JACEEZ010007602.1:297500-307500 GCA_016584305.1 Chionoecetes opilio
ACCCCAGGCTGTGGCAGAGGTTATTTACCCTTGAACTTTTTCGCCCATGACCTCCGTTATTCTCCGCCAGTAAATACATTGTGTATTTGGAGAGTATCATACCACCACGCGATCTGTAGGGGAAAAAATGAAGGAAGGCAAATACATGGTTGTTTTGTAAGTCGAGCTACTCTCACTAAACATAACGGCACCCCAACATGATGCAATGGTGAAGATATAGAGATAACGAGAAATTGTTTGTTTTGGTCTTTCAGGAGTGACCAAAAAGACCTCTGTGTGCCCTGCGCGGGATGGGAGGCAGGCAGGCTCGGGCGGCAGAGACGTGAGACCCTAAGGGCGTGAGAGGCTCTGGAGAAAACTGGTTACAGCGAGTGAGCCGCCTTGGAGTGAACGAATCTTTTTTGGATGGTGACGGTGGCGGTGGTTGTGGTTACGGCGGCGGCAGTCTGTGGGAGAGGTGGTGGTGATGGTGGCGGCGGGTGGTGGAAAGCGGCTGTAGCATTGTGGGGGGCGGGGCGGTTGTTGATGACTGAAGGGGTTGATGGAGGCCGGATGAATAAGACAGCTTCTCACGACCTCCCCAACGGCGATACAGAAACTCTCTCTCTCTCTCTCCTCTCTCTCTCTCTCTCTCTCCTCTCTCCTCTCGCTCTCCTCTCTCTCTCTCTCTCGCTCTCCTCTTTCCCCTCTCTCTCTCTCTCCTCTCTCTCTCTCTCTCTCTCTCTCTCTCTCTCTCCTCTCTCCCTCTCTCTCTCTCTCTCTCTCTCGTGTGCTGGGTATAATCGTGTATATAGAACCTCTCACAAGAGGACATTCCTTTTGTTCCCCGCCACGTCCTTCCTCCGTCTCGCTGCTCTCCCCTCTTTTCCCTTGATAATGGTGTTCCGTCAACCCTGGCCCTCGGCTCCCACGCCACCCCCGTGCCTGCGTGTGTCAGGGTCAGCTTTGTGTTGGTTTTTGAGGAAGACGCTATGGATGTTTTCGCTGATTTTGTGTACTGGTGACTCCAACCCCTACCTTGTGTCCAGACCACCGATTAACAGAACACGAGCAGAGATAGAAAGTGTTTGCTGACTGTTGCCTGCCGAGGGGGCTGGTGCTGGCTGGTGAGTGAGTGAGTGTGGTTACCCACAGCCCGCCATTCTTACATGCCTAGCAAAGCTAAGTTGTCATCGAATCATTACCACACAGCCTAAGTCATCAGACCCGAGAAGAACTATAGCCAGACACCCTGAGGGTCCTTCGACCTGATAATATGTAGGCCACAAGTAACGCCCAGTGACCGGCGGTCCGTCACTCTGCGTGGGTTCCCGGGCTTGCACACCCGGAAGAGGGAGGCCAGGCCGCTGAGGAGACAATACAAGCAGACAGGTAGACAGAAGGATTGATCGACATGTATTATTCATAACACTGTCATCAATCATATGTGGACATATCCAGGCCACATAGTATGTAGTGCTTCCGTCACTGCAGTGTCAGGGGAACCACCAGCCTCATCACCTCCTATAATGCAGCTCAGCTCAATACTGCATTCCTCCGCCATGCCTCTCATCCTCAGCAGCGTCCTGTGAGGAACATTTTGTTTAATTGGAAAACGTTCCTTGCGTTGTGAACTGAACAGAGCCTTGAGCAGGGAAGGTAGTGAAGGATTTGTTTTGACAAAGACCAAAAGTGTCCGTCGATATATGACGACCCAGGAGCCATGATTATAACCGGGACTGACCTGCAAATTTAAATCTTTGAGTACTTGCTACTGATTTTCTTTCAATGTCATTGATACTGGTGCCGTGTGAGGAGCAGAAGTATAGACTGTTCACCCGTATTTTCTGAACAGGTTTGGAACCCATTATTTTCGGTCTAGTTCGGGACAACATGAGACTCCCGTAAGTACTTTCCCGCAGCAAAAAAAGACTAAAGGCAGGTTCACACTGAGCTTTTTTCGGCATTTTTGTAGACGGAGAACAGGTCTGGGACTGGGGCTGGTGTCATGATCGCCCTAGGTTTAAATAAAAAAATCACACACCGCTCGATCGATCTATTATCGACCGAGCGACCGAGAATTTCGCGCGCCAAATTCAAATAAACGCAGAAGCCAGCACCACCCTCTTCCCAATCACCCCAATTATTGGTATTATTTCGGTATTGGGCACTAAAAACTAACAAATTTAACTTACATCATCGTGCAGATCTTTTCATCCTTAATTTGAATCCCAATTTCCCCAATTTCCCATGCCAATGGCGATACATATAATACCGAAAATTGTCCGTTTTAGCTACAGCCAGAAACGGTTGTTAGTTTAAATCAGATTATGTTAGGTTAGACGTGGGGTTTGATTTAGTAGATGATTTCAAGGAAAAAATGAAACTATCAATACTACTTCATAATAAAGTGCGCGAAAACTTATCTTTCGCGCGCCATATACACACAAGCCAGCCCCTAGCCCCTAGCTCCAGTAGCGCGACGTGTATGTTGTGTGTATATATATATATATATATATATATATATATATATATATATATATATATATATATATATATATGTGCACGACTTTTGTGATAACTAATGTAGACGGACCGCTGAACAAAATGCGCTACTTGCTTGCCGGCGATCGCGTTGTGTGTGTGAGGTGCCGCAATGGGTACTGTTGAACGCTATGCTTGGCGAAGACGAGAACTTGTTGCCCCGTCGTGGACACCTCGGGGATCCGGCCTGGCGTGACGGCTTTCCTTCCTCCGCAGGGTGTGTGGGAAGCAACAATTAACCAACAAGCAGGATACCCGTCGGCTTTCTCTCACAGCATCACGTGACCCGGAATTCTGGTATGTACGATGGCGGGGCGGGGCGGGGCGGGGCGGTGTGCGGTTTTCAAAGGCCTGGGGTTATGCAGTGTACGTGACCAAGTACCTTGCGGGTTGGGTAAAGCAACACGTTTTCTTCGTCGTTCTATTTCAATAAGTTTAGTCATGAGTGCCTTGAGAGTAGGTTTCCCGCAGTTTTCATTTTTCTTGGTGTTTATCCGTGAACTGTTTCTTGGCTCGGGGCTCCTGGCGCCTGGGGTCGAAGGTCTCCCGCACCACTTCACGCCACTTTCCACGTAGTTGTCTTGCTCGTGGTGTGCTGTACTGTGACGGTGTTGTGTGCTGCTGCGGAATGGATATGGTGCTACATGATGTGTTTTATGACGACATGTGGTGTGGTGTGGTGTGGTGTGGTGTGGTTAGATGGTGGTGGCGCGGCGGGCATGGAAGGGAGAAGTGACAGGGGTGACAGGCGGTGCCACAGCCCAGAGCAGTGACAGTTTAGGTGACCCTTGACAAGCGGGTTGATCTCAATTGCAGTGTTTCATGTAACTCTCGCTTCATGTGTGCCAAGGTGACCAATTGCAGGTGACAGCTCCTGCTCGGCGCCAGGTGGAGACCTCCCCTCCCCTGAGGCTCACCTCCCGGCCACGAGTTTCTTTGCTGATTGGCTGTTGGTATATGTAGGTTACAGTAATTTTCCTGAACGAACGATTCCTTGGATGATCGTCCACGTTTGGGGGTCGTGTGAACCAGCCGGAGCTACTAAGTTTACCTTCAAGGAACACCTGTGAGGAAGAGCAGACAGTGTGGATGATACCATACACGATACACGCCACACCATACACGACACACGTCGTGTATGGTGCCGTAATGCGTAGCTCTGTGCGATGCCACACGACAGGGCACCGGTGGTCAAAGAAGTGCCTGCAGGGCGGCTGATCAAGTCAGTCATACACGTAATCTCATCTCATTCGCGACCTACGTCCAGAAATCTCAAGTTCGTGTCAATAACCCGCCATCACCACTTCCTGGCATAACAACCTCGGTGTGTTGTGTAGCACTGCTGGAAGTGGTTGTTAGCCAGCGCAGAGCAGGTTGTTCCGAGAGAAGACATTCGCTATGGCTTTAGTGTCAGAATGTCTTGACCCATGACATACCCGTGACAGGCAGCCCCGCACCGCATACCGATGGGCAAAGCAGGTGAGAAGGAATACCACCTATGGGCACACGGCATCGTCAAGTCATACAACAATCATTTATCAACTATTTTATCAACATTTTCTTTCTCGTAATATATATATATATATATATTTACACTACTGTGTGTGTGTGTGTGTGTGTGTGTGTGTGTGTGTGTGTGTGTGTGTGTGACCGCAAGTGAAGACTGGGGAGTGAGGTAACCCACAATGTGGAGACCACACACTAATAGGGGAAGTGGGGTCGCGCTGCCTCGCACCACCCATGGCTGGGTGGTGCACTGGCTGGGGATAGTGTGGAAACTACTCACCACTACTTCCTCGTGTCGCCCCCGTCACCACCACGGCTGCGGCATTGTTTGGTGACGCGCAGTGCTAGCCAAAGCATACTTTTTTTCTTCCTTCCTTTTTTTTTCATTTGCTGATGGATCGTCACATTTCCTTGTTATTCTTCAGTTTGCAGGCAGATCAATATCAGTTGATCTTGTCGATTAGGAGGACAAAACACTTCACGCCAGTAAGCGAGCGCCGCGGCGGCCCAGCACGATCCATGTGGTCTCCGTCCACCACACTGCTTGTTCGGCGCCACCTGCTGCTCAGCTTAGGATCTGCTGCATGTCCTTCATTGTGCTGTGGGTTTTGAGTGCTGAGGGAAGCGCAAGGGACACCAGCGGCAAGAACCCAGTCACATGGCCATAGTAACACCAAAGACCCTCTACAATAGGGTTTTAGAGGGTCTTTGGTAACACTGAAATTTATGACGCAAATAACACCCAAGCCTTTTGTAAATTATGAAAATCATATCTGCGTGAAATATTGAAATGGTATAACACTATTTACCTAGTTGTAGTATACGGGGACTGAACTATACTTGTTTTGTCCTGTCTCCGCATCTATATCTATCTGAACTTTCCTTAAAATATATGTACACTTCTTGCCACTATCACTTCTAGTCCTTCCAGGCATCTACCTCTGTGGGGAAAGCTGTAGCTGCTTGTGTGATTCAAACATCTTCCTTTTCTCAATCTTTCCTTGTGTTCCTTCTAATATCCAGAACCATATTCTCCTCTTGATAGAAGGCCTTTACTATCAACCCTATAGTCAGTTTATTCTATTCTAGTTACCAGTTTATATACCGCAACTATATGTCTCATCTCTCTTATAGATTATTTCAATCGTTGACAGTTTTATTTCCTTTTAATCTTTCCTCATGGGTTAGATTTTTCAACTCTGGCACCAATATAGTTCCTCTCCTTTGTAGTATTTCCAATTTCTTTATATTTTTCTTTTTTTCTGTGAGAGGACCGAACAATTTCGGCATATGGTCTTATAATACTTTATACTTTTGGTCTTATAATAGTGGTGATTATTTTCACCATCATATCTTTATCCATGAAGTGAAAAACTAGTCGTGTGTGTGTGTGTGTGTGTGTGTGTGTGTGTGTGTGTGTGTGTGTGTGTGTGTGTGTGTGTGTGTACACGTGTGCTTACGTGTGTATATATATACTATATATATATATATATAAAATATATATTATATATATAAAATATATATATTATATATAATATATATATATATATATATATATATATATATTTTATATATATATATATATATATATATATATATATATATATAATTATAAAATATATATATATATATATATATATTATATATATATAAGCGAAAGTGTGTCTGTCTGTCTGTCTGTCTGTCTGTCCGCGATAGGTGCCGCCCCCTGTGGCGCAATCCCATCATATGGCACAGTTTTGGAACCAGGTCAATCAGGGGAACATTTTAAGGCCACTTTGGGGATGATCCGATCACTTTTTAAAAATAATAATTTTTAGTAGCCTATTAGCGAGAATTGTGAAAAAAAAGTGGGTTGCGTGAATTGAGGAAACCTTGATGTAGGGTGATGGGTAATGGGTGAGTGAATGGGTGGGGTGATGGGTAATGGGTGTGGGGTGATGGGTGAGTGAATGGGTGGGGGGTGATGGGTTGGGGGTGATGGGTGATGGGTGATGGGTGAGGGAATAGGTGGGGGGTGATGGGTAATGGTGAGTGAATGGGTGTGTGGTGATGGGTAATGGGTGAGTGAATGGGTGGGGGGTGATGGGTAATGGGTGAGTGAATGGGTGGGGGGTGATGGGTAATGGGTGAGTGAATGGGTTGGGGGTGATGTGAATGGGTTGGCGTTAATACATACATTTCTACATCCATGATTTCAGGAAAGTTAGAAGGGGCTATCTGGAGAGTCTGTGTTTGGTGGGCCTTTGGCCCACCAATAGCCCTCCGCAGGAGCTAGTCAAAAAGTCCGCCCGGAGGGCGGCTTTGCGGCTAGTATATATATATATTTGAAGGGTTAACGTGGTTGTTACAAGGTGGTGAAGGCATCTGTGTCTCCCTCACACCTGAGCTTCAAGTCCTGTTCGTTGTGGTTGTATCGGAGTCCAGATCGGACACCAGACTCGTCGTTTGAAGGTTTTTGCGTCCACAAGAAATGACCTTCAAGCACAACTTAAAATAAAGTTAAAGCTTCGGTGACATTGTTTGCTTGGAAAAATATTGTCTCAGGACTTTACTACCGGGCGACGCCTCTCTCAGATTTACGAACAGGTTTGCTGAGCCTAACACGGCCTCACACGCTGCCACACACTGAGGCACACACATCGTCACCTACATATTCGTGCATACAAACAGACAGTCGGTGTAATTGTCATGGTGAGAACAGGACACATATCGAGACAACCAGACAAGACTGACTCGAGAAACAAGTCAAAAACTACCGACAGTCCAAGTGTAGTACTGTCAAATGGCTGTTGCATCTCTCCTGGCGGGTGAGCGGGGGGGATGGGGGGCGGCCTGGTGCTGGTGCCACCTTTGTTGCAGTCCCCGCTGCACGTCTCATTAGTGCGCGCTGAGAGGCTCCTCATACATGCGCGTCTATGTACACTCTGGCTTCATACACTCTTCTTCATCTCATTTAGTTGAGTGAGCGGCTTTGCATAAATATTAATTAAGAAAGCATAAAAAAATGTGTTCATTAGTACATACAGAAACTTTCCCTGGAAATTGTATAGTTTGACTACGTAAGTGTTTCAGTGGTGAGTCCCATTGCTATATTATAGTTGAGGGAGTAACCCAAGTGGACCTAGCGGAGGCTGTGTTCATTTTATTTCCCGGTGAATGAGACTGAAGAACACCACAATGTGCAAAGTTCCCGTAAAATTTACTAAAGTGTTGCCTTGCTCTAAAGACGTAGACGATTGCTATTAATTAATGATACTTAAAAAGCGGAGCTTCTGAGGCTTTTTCCTATCTCATATTACGAAGCTTACCAACGTGAAGGACAGGGTGGAGTAACAAGTGGGCAACAAAAAAGTGTGGCGATCAGATACCAGAATTATACATGTTCGCGTGGCTGTGAAACTGAGCTTAGCGAAATGTTATACTACCGTGTTGGTAAGATTATGTTGATCTCAGGAGATAAATCATATATGAACGTGCCCACGCATAGTTATTAGCATAAAAGAACATAATTTGACTCAACTTTATTTTCAAAAGAATTACGAGTCGAGATGATGCTAGACTGCGGACCTTCCCTGAGGCGCTGCCCGGCGATTACAGCTACAAGTACTGGAAGGCTGACCGGCGCCCATCGTGGGTACGCTGGGGACGAGTGTGGGAGGGGCGGCAGGTGCAGCAGCGTGCATGGGGCCCAATAAAGAAAGGGAAATGCGAGGCTGGTCGTGGGAGAGGTTTGGATGGACACGCCCCACAAGACGAGGAGACAAAACGAAAGAGACAAGAAGGACGGGGAAAGGACCAGTAAAGATGTTGCACCGGTATACACGGAGTAATGACGAAATAGCCAGTAGAAATAAAGAAAATTGATATATAGAAGAATTTAAAAGACCGAACAAAGAACCGAGCGAAATATCCAGTGGAAGTAAAGGAAATTGATATATAGAAGAATTTAAAAGACCGTCGAACAAAGGAGGATGTAGACTGTTAGCAAGGTAAAGCTGATGGTCATCGGCGGAAAGGTGGCATTAAAACACCCTTTGTATCATCCTGCTGTCCTTGTATTCTTCATGCCAGGATCAGCCTTGCGTTACGCCCAGACTCACTCCTCGCCAAGATTAATTTGTATTTAAATTTTTCTCACGTCTTGAACATTAAAAGTGGTTAGGGTGACTTGGGCTGTAGAGATCCCCTACTCCCCTCCTCCCCTCCTCGTCGTAATGAATCTTGTATAAATCATCCATCTTGCATGAACTCTTTGCTTACCTAACGATGTGTGTGTGTGTGTGTGTGTGTGTGTGTGTGTGTGTGTGTGTGTGTGTGTGTGTGTGTGTGTGTGTGTGTGTGTGTGTGTGTGTGTGTGTGTGTGTGTGTGTGTGTGTGTGTGTGTGTGTGTGTGTGTGTGTGTGTGTGTGTGTGTGTGTGTGTGTGTGTGTGTGTGTGTGGTGTGTGTGTGTGTGTGTGTGTGTGTGTGTGTGTGTGTGTTGGTGTGTGTGTGTGTGTGTGTGTGTTGTGTGTGTGTGTGTGTGTGTGTGTGTGTGTGTGTGTGTGTGTGTGTGTGGTGTGTGTGTGTGTGTGTGTGTGTGTGTGTGTGTGTGTGTGTGTGTGTGTGTGTGTGTGTGTGTGTGTGTGTGTGTGTTGTGTGTGTGTGTGTGTGTGTGTGTGTGTGTGTGTGGTGTGTGTGTGTGTGTGTGTGTTGTGTGTGTGTGTGTGTGTGTGTGTGTGTGTGGTGTGTGTGTGTGTGTGGTGTTGTGTGTGTGTGTGTGTGTGTAAAAGTTTCTCCACCAGTAGTAATGTGAGTGGCCTGTGGAGAGTTATAGGAACGCGGTGAGGGCGGGAAGAAGGGACACACGAATCCCTTTCCCTGTCTCACAGCCGCTTCGGCCGCATATTAGCCAAGTCTGGTAAGGATTGCCTTGGGCTAAGGATTGCGGCTATAAGAAAGGCCTTGGCACTGAGATGTGTGTGTGGACATTGAAGAATATCATTCATTACTACACTTCCAGAAATTCACCTGTTTATCTGTGTTTCCTGGATGCCAGAAAGGCGTTTGACAGAGTGAATTACTGGAAGCTCTTTCATAAGCTTCTCGTCAGAGGTACACCTGGGTACATTGTTAATTTATTAATGTACTGGTACACTACCCAGGAATTTACTGTTAAGTGGGGTAATTCCTTCTCGCTGTCCTTTAATACTGCCAATGGTATTCGGCAAGGGGGGATTTTATCCCCCTACCTGTACAATGTGTACACGGATGATCTCAGTGCCAACCTTCGTAATACAGGTATCGGCTGCCACATACATGATTAGTGCATCAACTCACTGAGCTATGCTGATGATATGGTACTGCTCACACCCACTGCGGATGCGTTGCAGGACCTTATCAATGTGTGTCAGGTGTATGCTGCCAAGCATGACATTGTCTACAACACCACTAAGACAGAGTGCATGGTAGTATCACCGGCACGCGCTCAGGTGAATTACCTGAAAACAGCATGGCTCGGTGGGTCTGCCCTCATTATTATTATTATTAATTTTTATTTTTTATTTTTTTATTATTATTATTATTTTTTTTTTTTTTTTTTTTTTTTTTTTTACATTTGTGCCTATAGCGCCTGTAGGCAGTGGTGACCCAGGACTTGGATGGTAGGTTCTGGAGGTTCACTTGAGGGTTGTGATGGTTGGTCCTCGCCCGTGGTGGCGCAGGCAGGATTCTTATAGTGACGCCTGTGATTAGAGGCTCATGCCGCCCCCCTGTGTCCTCCGATGCACTCGCAATCGAAGGTAGAATTGATGGGCAGGGCATGTGAGTGTTCTTAGGCCACTCGACGGTGCAGAAAGGTTTTTGTTTTCTTCGGGGATCGAACTCGGGTCACCGAGAACGCCAGTCAGAGACGCTAACCACTCCGCTACCGCCTCCCCATAGATGTGGATAGATTCACATACTTAGGCCATGTTATATCCCACGACATGA
>JACEEZ010007602.1:312500-315000 GCA_016584305.1 Chionoecetes opilio
GAGGGTGAAACTGGCGATCGCTAGTCCAGCTCGTGTGGATAAGACCATGGGTGAATGACACACACACACACACACACACACACACACACACACACACACACACACACACACACACACACACACACACACACACACACACACACACACACACACACACACACACACACACACACACACACACACACACACACACACACACACACACACACACACGTAAAATATAAATCATGAAGCTGGTTACGGGTCATTAAATCCCCATGAAATAAAAACTAGCTTTGTAAAAAAGAAAACGCACGCTCGTGGGTAGAAAACTCGTGCAAACACCACAGTCCTCTTTTTGCCCCCCCCCCCCCCTCTTTGTCTCTATCCGTCGGTTTCGCCCCCCCCCCTCCTCTCCCATCAAGCCGAGCACCGCACACAGCATTTCGAGGCATTCCTTTTTCTTCACCTCTTGGAACCGTCTGTTACGTGAAGTTGAGGAGGAAAGAAGCTGAGCAGCGCGCAAACTACTATTAATGAATAAAATGTAACTGCACTGGACGAAGGGATGAGGAAGCTTGCAGAAAAGTGTCCAGAACAAAAAGGAGAAGTGTTATCGGTTCGTGCAGCGAGGAGGTTGAGGGTCCCGCAGTAAGGCTGGAGATGCGTCAGGGTGGGTAGACTTGAGAAGGGTTGGCGCGGACACCACCTGAAATACGGCAGACCCAGACCCTGGCAGACCCGTGGGGTGGTGTCAGTGACCGGCGAAGGCAAGTGGCTGGTGGTGGGTGGGTGGTTGGGCGACGGGGGGTTGTAGGAAAGGGAGATCTTGATTTCCCTTACACATCTTCCTCCACCACCCCGACACCCCGCGAGACACTGCGTTCAGGGGGGTGAGAGGGACAAATAGAGGTGTGGAGTGTTAAAAAATACAAATAAAAACCGATAACAGAGAAGAAAGTGTTGTAAGATCTAATAAGGAAAAAGAAAAGACAACAAGAAGGAAAACAAGACGAGTGAAGCACAGTTATGTTTGTTGGGGACGGGAGAGGCAAGCCAGACCTTTACAAACATTGAAATTATTATTTTTTTTATATATTCGTTGTTTATGTAATGAAATTTAGTGCGTGTGCATGTGCAGTTTCCGCGGTATCCTTGTGCAACCATAATAGACATATATTCTTACGGGCGTGAGTCAGCGATTTGGGAATTTCGCTGTGTGGCGATAATGGACCAAATGTTATAAAAAAAAGTGTGGCACATCGAGGCTTGAGTGGCGTGTTAGTGGCACACCTCAGCCGCGCGTGACACAGGGCCAGGCTGGAGGGTTGTCAGCCTGCCGCGGCGGCCGGTGCGTGGGGCGGCCCGGCACAGGTGGAGGCAGTCTAACAAAACATGAAAATAATTCAAACAGTAAAAGGCGTTCGTGACCATTAGATGAAATGAAAAAGAAGAGTCCTGAGTCGTGTTTGGGAAGCTATAGGGGCGGGAGGCGACGAGGGGGCTGAGCGGGAGGAGTCGGTGAGAGCAGGCCAGGAAAAAAGTTAGTTCCAGCCGCCGCAGGACGTGATGGCATGACCTGACGGGGTCACGCCGACTCACTCTGTGTATTGCTTGGTAGCAGAAGACTCGTGCACCGCCTCATCACGAACCAAGAATAAGAAAGATGCAACTTATAAGATATTTCGTTACGAAGAAACAAAAAGCGAATAAACAATTTTTATGTTTTCCGTTAATTAAGGAACTCGTGTATTTGAACAATTATATATATTTCAATCATATGGAATTGACTGCCACTATTAATGTAATCATAGTATTGTATTCATAATGAATTGTGGTGATGACAGCCCGGGATGAGGCCGTCACGAGACGCTTCTTTCACATTACACGTGCACGCTGCTCCCGCCACCCGTCACCGAGTTACCGGAATACTTCTGTGGTCATTGTATACTCATTAAAACATCTTATCTCAGTCAGATGTAGAGAGAGGTTTTAATCATTGTTCTTGCTTCCGTGTGTTGTGTTGGCGCTAACCAGACGGACATCTTCGTTACGTACACACACCCAGACATTGACTGAAGCCAAGAGTCTGTCAACTGCCATGATAGGCCAAAAGACATGTCTTCAATTCCGCCATGAAGACGTAAGCCGCTGCAGACCCATTGCGGGGCGTGGTTGTTTTAAGGTGTGTCCTTCCTGGTGGCGGGACGTCCCCCACGCACCTTAAGCACCTACTAAACAGAAAAATATTAATCTCCTCATATACTAATGATGGATTGGGAGTTTCTTTTTCCTGGCAATGGCGGGAGTGACGCGGCCTTCACCGTGCTCCTCATAGCAGTCTTGCGTTGGGAGGGACCCACTTGCGCTTCATGGGTTTGCCCTTTCTAGTGACTGATCCATGCATTACCATTTTCTTTCCTCATCCGTGCGGACATCCGTTCTACTTCCCAAAGCTGAGGTTGAACAAGTTTGTGTTATTTTGTTCGTACCGTGGGGGAAGATGCCACGTACTGCTGTG
>JACEEZ010007602.1:320000-322500 GCA_016584305.1 Chionoecetes opilio
ATTGATCAAATGATATTCTATACTGTAATATGTGAATTAATTATTGTACTGCAATAATTAACTTGCAGTATAATCAAATAAAGAGTAAAATATACTCTAAAATATTGAGAAATTAGAATTTATCCTGCATAATTCATGCGTTTATAATAAATGTATTCAAGATTTACAAGTTGAATTGAATTGGAATTGAAAAGCTTGTGAATTCAATTCAATTGGAATTTAAGATTTTTTTTAGGAATTAATTGAATTGAATTGGAATTCATTAGGCTATTTCAAATTTTATTCTGAATTTGAATTGAATTGAATTGACAAATATGAATTTACCCCAGCCCTGCCCTGGCCCCCAGGACCGGCTTATCAAGATTGCATTGTACATAGCTTTTGTTGTGTTACCTGCTGCCGAGCTACTTATGTTTCCATGGTCTATGTTCTAAGTCAGGAAACACCGACCACACCTGTGTGTATGTTTACCGGGTATGTTACGCGGATATCACCTGGTGGGACTAAATTCAAGTGTGCATCCGCACAGCGGCAGAACCCAGCGTCAGTAATGTGCTGCCATTAGATGGTCGTCCTTCTCGAGGAAAAATAAAGACCTAAAACTAGACGGTATCATCTAAACGTGTAGTTTTGAAAGCCGTTGATAATTAGTTGGCAGCGAAACTATGTTCAGTTATCTATTTATTTGCATGTGTGTGTGTGTGTGTGTGTGTGTGTGTGTGTAGTTGGTTAGGGAAGGCTCTTCACTTTCATTGCGCCGCACACAGATCCCGCACTCTCCTCCCCACCCCGCTTCGTGTTCGCCCCAGCGTTGTCCAGCCTCCTCTTGGCCGCTCCCGCCCCTCCCCTCCTCGCCACCGTTAGCTAGCATTACCCTCGCGACCTTCACCACACGCCAAATTTGATATGACTTATGGCTGCGGCGGCGTGTAGCACCAGCCACTCAGGCGCCGCCCTTCTGATGGGCTTCACCTCTAATGCTTCCCAGTTAATCACATCACTTCTACTTTTCTTGAATCTTGTTGCCGTAAATTGACCCGTCTCAATACCTGTGATTACCAGTACGTGTGTGAGGACTTACCTGGTGGTCTGCCTACCATTTCAGCTGCGGAATGAAACTCTAGATAAATGTATATTTGCTTAATAAAAAACAGTAAAAACCTGAGTCTCCCTGACTGAGCACCTGTGAGGGTACAGTACGTGCGCGGAGGGCCGCTGCACCCCTGGCCAGGACAGGTAAAGGTCACGGTGGGTTCCCACTTTGGGAGGAGCGAAGGGTTTTGGCGGGTCTTGGCAGGCCTTGGTCTGGACCACGAGAGGGACGACTCATTTTCTCCTTTAGTATATAAAACGCTCTGATAGTGCTCATATTATAGCGCCTTTCCCCCCAGGGCAGAGCCACACCCGTGCTGGTGTACCCAGGCTGCTGGAACGGGGAGCTGTGGTTGGAGCGGTCGGCTGGGATAGGAGATTGGCATCAGCTGCCTCAGCGTGTCTCGGTGGGTGACTGTGAGGGTGGAGTGGTAACGGTGGTGTCATTGGCGGAACAAATGTGTGGCGATGCACAAGCCTCGCTGATGGCCCAACCGGGAGGTGTCATCGCAGTGTGCAGGGTTGCGGCAGTCACTGGTGTTGCCCACCCGGATGACGAGCGAACAAAGGGCTAGTGCAAGGGTAGCCAGCCCGCCCGCCGTCCAAACATTGCACGTCTGGAAAGCTCCTCCAGCACCAGACCCACACTGGAGTGACTGGCGGCGGCAACCCAACGCCCGGCAGGGAGATGTGGCAGAACTCTGGCCACGACAACACATGTGCAGAACCGCTGCTCGTGTGTTGTGTTGCAGGGCTTTATAGCACACTCCTTTTCTTATCAGAGAACTCATTGAGAAATGGCACTTATATATATATATATATATATATATATATATATATATATATATATATATATATATATATATATATATATATATATATATATATATATATATATATATATATATATATATTATATATTATATATATATATATATATATATATATATATATATATATATATATATACAGTCACACACACACATATACATATAATATATATGCACGTGGCGACACCCTTCTCACGGCACCAGCCGCCCCCTGATGGCGCCCTGTGGCCTTGGCGCCGCCGCCCACACACGCCCCACACCCCAGCCGCTATGCGCTTATATCACCACTCGGTTGCCTGTTTTGAGGCGAGTGAACGTCTGCGAGGCGTAGCGTTGACCATTATAATATTTTATCCAGGTACACTTAGAACGGGTACTTGGTTGTTCCCGCAATGCTTTCAGGCAGCCTAAAAAACAAGGGACATGGGGCAAAGAGAGAGGAGGCGGGGGCGCGAGATAAATTTATATCAATGTTGTACAGGAAGAAATAATCGTGCAATGATATGGATGATAATCAAAGTATTATACTTAAATCAGAGTGTGTATTGAAACACTCGCAGTTATCTTAACATCTACAT